>VDFB02167476.1:0-41747 GCA_007258455.2 Sequoia sempervirens
CCCTCATGTCAAAATGAATTTGGGATTTGGTTCAATACAAACTCAGCATATAGTTTCCTATAAGAAAATATTGGGGGACTTCACAATTATTGCATTGGGTAATCAAAGACCATATACCATCTTTCATAAAAGCGGTTCTTAATCTCTTGGTGGTGGCACCAATGAATAGGAAACCTCTTTGCATTGAGGGTAAGATTTTGATTTGTTTTAGGGTCAATGAATAGAGAGCACAAATCACCTTTAGTAATTTTTAAATCTTTTACTTGTTTATATGATAATTTGTCTGCATAATATGCCTTGGCTGTCAGCCTCCTATCTTGCCATCCAAATATTTTTTGGGTGATTGCATCTACATTTTTTAGCATGTCTTTCAATGAATTTGCTAGAAGCATTCTTTCTGTGGTTGAAGCATTTGGATCACTCAACCTATTGATAAGATCCTTAAGTTATTTTCTATTTTTCTCAATTTCACTCAAATTTTCTTGAGTGCAAGGAGGGAATTGAGAGAATGGTGGGGGAGGTTGATTTTGTTGAGGATTTTGCTGTTGAGGATTTACCTCCTCTTCTTGTTGAGGATTTGCAGGATTTCCTACAATTTTTTTTAAAAAAAATCAAATCTAACCTAAAACAAACAAAATCAATTTCAAACTAACAAATTAAAAACAAATAGTAAACAATACTTACCTCCCACATCTCTTCATCGTCGTGGTGCCATATTTGCAAACAAAATCCAACTGTTCTTGATGAAATTTGCAGAAATCCTTCCTCCTAGAATGCGAGCTTGAAAGTGAGGGTTTTTGGCCGCGGGCAGAGCTGAGAAACAGTAAAAAAATAATGATACACATTTCAATTTTATTTTTCTTTTAAAATCACATAACGCGTTCACATTATAATGCGAGCGCATTATGTGTTTCCAATTTTTTTCTCATTTGGCCACAAAAGTGCGACCAACTTCATGCACCCGCCCTATGGGTAGTTGTAGAAATAAATGTATAGATAAGTTTAATGTATTGGAGTGTGCATATAAAGTTGAGGTGGGGTTAAATATGCATGAATATTTGTATATAGAGATAGGAAAAAGTTAGGGGAACAAATCCAATTTCACACAAGATAATGTCATTTATCAATATATGCATATCAATACATATCATTAAAATTGACACAAAATTAAATAAAAAATGACATGGATATGCAAATTTCACCATTATACTTTTCTATAATGCTCTGCTATTTCTAAATTTATTAAAAAATACATTTTTTATTGACATTGAATTAATAATAAATTCACCTTAATAGACAAAACATAAGTGAACCCACAATATTTTGTAGCAAAAGTGTTAAAATATTTATGTAAGTCATGATATGAAAATATGTGGTGTTAATGACAACAAGGATAATGATCTCAAGAATTCTTGTCCAAAAGACACATATATAAATCAAGATTTATTATAATATGTCTATGAAATTTCATTATTTTTTCCCCTTATGTAATTAATGATACCCATGTTGGCATGCTCTAATGAAGGGAGATAAAATATGTAAGGATTGTTAGAAATCACAACAAAAAATAAGAAAGAAAAATCTATACATCACAATGTTATGCCATACACCAACCATATCCTATCATAGTTCCTTATCCACCAAGTTTACAATTTCAATAAAAAATATATAGAATATTAACATAAAAACTAACATGTATATAAATTTAATATTTTAAAATTATTATAGTAAATAATTTAAGTTCGAGATAAATAAACTTATGTCTTATGTGATAACTGTGTAGTTAAATTGATAAAGTGAATTTAATTTTTAGATAACATCACTCAAAGGCTACTTTAAATTATAAAATGTTATTTAGAATAATAAAAAATAAAATTGAAAGATGTGATTTTTATCTAGTAATGTAATTGGGTGCACAACTTATGTGATAGGACAAGAATATGACATGGTAAAGAATTAAAATCTTCATAGGTAAGAGTGTGATGTATATGTAGATCTAACACAGATTTATGTGGAGGATGTAATCTAGAAACACTATCTATTAAATTTATGTAAGATGCTAGGGCACACACAAAAAAAAAATTATATGATCCAATGAAAGAACACACAGAAAATTCCCAGTTTATTGAGCATCCAATTCTAACAATTTTTTTGACAAATTCCAGATTGCAGACTCACAACCAACTGTGACACATATACTGATATAATTGAATTTATCATATTCAGGAATGATTACATGGTATATTTGTGAATTGTACCCAGAGATGATTTACTCTATAAGTCGTTGTATGAAAGGAAATGTAAGCTCCACCCAAATGTGGCATCGCTATAGGAGATCTATAGATCACTAATGATGATGCTTGATCTTGACCAATGATCTTAATGATAGTCACTGCCTCCCTGATGCGCCCTTGTCAAGATTAGTTGACTCCAATTATATCGTTTCCTTTCTAAGATCTGAGTGTCGATGTAGATGCTCACTACTAGTGGATGGTGTCGCCTTAAGGCCTATGTGTTGTCTTTCTCCCAACTGGAAGTGTTGCCTAATTAAGCTTGCTCATGTGTTTCAAGTGATCTCTTATCATAAACTTGATGGTAGAGAGTACCCAGATGGTGCTAGCTAGAGCCAACAACTCTTCCTAGATAGTGGATAAAATCGTCCCCTCTTAATATGATCTTGAAATGAATTCAACAAATGAGAATATGACTAAGAGAGCAATAGATGAATTGAAGAGCATTCATGAGTTCTCCTAGCCTGAACTATGTCCTAACCTGGCGTTTTGGGTTTGAGCAACTACATCCTCAATCACCAGCCAGAGATTGACTCCAAAACTCATTATGATCTGAATGCTAGAAATACCTTGATTAAATACTAATGCTAACACCCAACTTAAATGAATTTGGTCAACATAATATTAAAAATATTCAAATTCAATTTTAAATCTAATTAGGCGCCAACCAAAAGGCAGGTTGGCCACAAGGAAAGTTTTATTATTTATTATTTATTAAATAGTGTTTATAAACACTAGTTTCCAGAATCATGTTGGCACAAACTTATTGAAAATTTGGAACATGAAAGTCCCTAACTCTAGATGGTTGCTTTTCCTTGAGCAACCTTGGGTTAGGATGCTCAAAGATCTCCAACCCTTCCCAAGTATCATCTTTAGCTAGTAGATTTTTCCATTTCACCAAATACTCTGGAATGACCTTGTTTCTCAACCACTTCTCCCTCATGTCCAACACTTTCTTAGGCCCAAGAATCAATTTTACTTCATCATCAAGTGGCGACAACTCCATTGATGGTGTGATCTACTATCCCAATGCCCTCTTCAAGCATGATACATGAGAAATATTATGAATTCTACTTTCTAAAGGAAACTCAAGTTCATATGCAACCTATCCAATCTTCCTTGTGATCCTAAATGGCCCATGGGTGAAGCCACAATAGTGGTTTACAATTTGAAGGAGAAAGGAAAATTGAGAAAAAATGACCCCATGGCAAAAAAAATGGTTTTAGGGGTTTGAATGAACCTACAAGTTCGACTGAACCCAAAAGGGGCTTGACCAAACTAGGGTTTGAATGAACCCATTAATTACTGGACCCACATTTCCTGCCCAAAAAAAAAAGAAAATTCATATTGAAGGGGGTTCGTTCGAACCCGTAAGGGTTCGTACAAACCCCCCTTATTCCTCATTCTCCCTCTGAACAAAAAAAACCTAAATTTTTATGCTTCAAAGCTCGGGTTGAGGATGAAAATGGAGGAGTCACCACAAACCCAACTGGAATCAAGTAATCCTCAGAATGGGCTATCCAACAAATATAATTTTAATATGTTTTGGTTTTATTTATATTTTTTTTTAGTTTTATTAAACATAGGTTTTTCATCAAAATGAAGGTCTCTGTTCGCACATGTGGAAAAATAGCAGATTATAAAAAAAAAATTGAAAAATATGAGTGCACTTGATATTGAAGTCCTTGATCCAACAAAAAAAAAAAATTTGATATATACAAAAAAAGTTACGCGTTATATGATAAGCTATGTGAATTGGTTGGTTTGACTTCAAAACTTGATTAAAGAAAATATATTCAATAAAAACTATCTAACCAAGTGGAAGCACTAGATATCAAAGTTACAAATCTAAATTCGAAAGAATTAGAATTTTATCCTTCATGGAAAAAAAGTTGTGTTATACTGTGTGTGTCACTTTTAAAATGTAATGGGAGATGGGAAAGAAGTGTAATGTAATTCCAAATTTTTTGAAAAATATTTTTTATAATCTACAGACAAAATGTGATGAGACTCTAGTTTGTATCATCTTCAAATTCCTCACGGTTTAACTGCTATAGGTGCTCGAATGTGAAGATTTAGTTAAAAATAATAATTTCAATGTCCAGTTTGGCCAAAAATTGTAAACCACTATTGTAGGATCACCCCCATAGAACCTTGGTTTCAACTTTTTTTCTCTATTCCCCTTGAGAGATGACTGTCAGTATGGCTACAACCTCAAGTACACCATGTTGTTGACTTCAAAAACCTTTTAATTCCTTCGCTAATCTACATATAACTTTTGCTGATTTTGGGCTCGCTAAAGATTTTCTTTCAAAGAATTCATGATGTCCACATTCTGCTGAATCATGTCTCTAGCACTCAGAACTCTACTATCTACAAGAATCAGATTCATGAAGGAGGTGGCCTCATATCCATAGAGTGCTTTGAATGGTGACATCCCAATGGACATGTGATGTATGGTGTTGTAACAAAAATCTCCTAGATGCAACCTTTCACCCAAGTTGATTGTTGCCCTGTCACATAATTTCTCAAGTACATTTCAATCCATTTATTCACGATCTTTGTTTTCCCATCTATTTGGGGATGGTAGCTAGTGCTCAGGGTCAACTCTATGTGAGCCAAATAGAAGAGTTCTTGCCAAAATATCCCTATCACTCACAATATTTCTTGGCAACCCATGGAGTCCAAAAAATTCTCTAAAAAATAGATCTACAACTTGAGGAGCCTTAAATTCTAAAGTAATGGCATAGAAATGAACATATTTAGTGAGCCTATCTACCACAACAAAAATGCAATCTTTACCTTGAACCTTAGGGAGTCCAGTGATGAAATCCATCAAAATGCTTTCCCATTTATGATTTGGGATGGGAAAAGGCTGCAACAAACCAAGTGGTAATACATGTTCAGTTTTATTTTGTTGGCATACTAAACATTCTCTCACATGTTGTAATATATCATTTTTCAGCCCCTTCCAAGCAAAACGTTCCCTTGCTTGTATGTCTTGTAGAATCCTGGATGACCAACAAGAGGAGTATCATGGAAATCTTTAATGATTATATTCTTGAACTTGGAGTGAGGCACAAGATAGACCCAATACTTGTAGAGAGTGAGCTCCTCAACCACCCTGTACCTATCATCAACCATTTTCCCTTTCAAAATATCACTAGCAAATGAATCTTTAGCATACTCTGTTGTAATGTTAATCCTCTAATCAACAGATATATCAGACATTGCACAAAGATAAGGCTTCCTAGAAAGTGCATCTGCTACCACATTATTCTTACCCTTCATGTATTCAATATAAAAATCATAGGCTTCGAGTTTGCTTACCCATTTCTGCTATCTATCATTCAAATATCGCTAGTTGAGGAAGTACTTCAAGCTGTTATAATTCATCTTTACCACAAATTTCTTACAAACCCGATACTATATGAACTTAGCAAGGGAATGCATGATGGCCAACATCTCCTTATTGTAGATAGATAAATCCCTTTCTGCATTTGTGAGTTTTCTAACTCATATGCTATGAGGTGCTTATTTTGCATCAACAATGCTCCAATTCCTTCTCTTGAAGCATCACACCAAAGAACAAAAGGAGATGAGAAATCTGGAATAGCCAAAATAGGGCACAAAATCATTACCTCCTTGAGTTTAATATCAAATTCTTGTTGCATTGTTGGACTCTATGAAAAGGCTCCTTTCTTGGTCAAGTTGGTCAATGGTGTTGCAAGCTGAGAGAAGCCCTTCAAAAATATTTTGTAGTAGCTACAAAGGCCCACAAACCCTCTCAACTATGTCAAGTTTTTGGGTCTAGCCCAATCCTGGATGGCCTTGATCTTCTCCTCATCAACACTAACTCCTTGAGCACAAATTTTATGGCCTAAGTATAGAATATCGGTCATCCCAAACTCACATTTTGACATTTTAGCATAGAATAAATTCTTCTCAAGAATGTCAAGTACCTCCTCTATATGCCTCAAATGAGCTTCCCATGTCTTACTTTAGATCAAGATATCATTGAAGAAAACCAACACAAATTTCCTCAAGTAAAGGATGAATACCTGGTTCATGCAACATTGGAATGTAGCAGGCGAATTTGTTAACCTAAAGGGCATCACCAAGAACTGATAATGTCCATAATGATGCCTAAAAGCTATCTTATGCACATCCACCTCTCTTACTTTAATCTGGTGATATCCTAAAAGTAGATCAATCTTGGAAAAGTACACGGCTCCAAGCAACTCATCTATCAATTCATCAATTCTAGGAATAGGGTAGTGGTTCTTGATTGTCTTCTTGTTGAGAGCTCTATAGTCGATGCACATCCTAAGTGTCCCATCCTTCTTTATGATCAATACCATTGAAGAGGCGAAAGGGGTCGAGCTTGGGCGAATATGTCCCATATCCAACAACTCCTTGATAGCCTTCACAATTTCTTCCTTGTACAACCCGGGGTGCTGATATGGGGAAGTGATGACAGGTTTAGTGCCTTCTTCAAGCTCTATCACATACTAAAATCCTCTGTCTAGTGGCAATCCAATAAGAATCTCTTGAAACACCTTGCACTTTTTGTTCAAAATAGCCTGGATGTCAATATGAAAGGTTCTTTCTTCCTTCGGTGGACTAGTATCTATGATCAAGCACTCTACTGCCCATGCCACTAGATCCCTATGAAAAGATTGTTCCATCCTTTTTGGTGAGGCCACCATAGCACCATTCCTAGAGAGGCCCTTGAGGACAACCTCTTTGCCATTATGCTTAAATTTCAGCTCCATGGTTTGGTAATTGGTGGTGTATTCTCCTAATGAATGAAGCCACTAAAATCCCAAGACCATGTCCATGTCATCGATATCAACAACATAGAAATCATCTTTCATCTTATGTCCTCCCAAGATCAACTCCATTTATTGGATCATTTTAGTGGAAGAAAGGATGTTCCCTCTAGCTACCACAACATCAAACCCTTCAAATTCCTCTGCTCCCAGGTGTAACTTCACCACTGTCCTCTTGTTAATGAAATTATGAGTGGCCCCACTATCAATCAACGTCACTTTCAATCCTTGAAGAACTCCTCTCACTCCGAGAGAATGGTATCATGGTGCTCCTGAAAGTGTTGCCAGGGTACCTCTTATGGTTTCCCCTTCTACAATGAACTCTTGATGTTCCCCATTAGTATCTTCCTTGTTGACCCCTTCTTTAGATTCTGCTTCATCATCAATAACCACTTCAATGTAATAAACTTTTCCCCTTCCTTGGCATTTGTGTTGATTGTTCCATTTCTCATTGTAATAGTAGCACAAGCCTTTCTTGTGAAGTTCGTTTCTTGACATGCCATGTGGACCTATAAGGGGGGCCTTTGGTGGTGGATTAGCCTTAATGAAAGGCTTCTTTGGTTGCCCTATTGGTGTATTATTGACAATGGTCTTCCCTTTCTTGGTGGAATCTTCAAGACTCAAATCTTTCTTAATGGAATCCTCTAAAGTTTTGGCTCCAAAGCCCTCACCAAGCCACTAAAAGAATCTGATAAGCCTTCAATGAAGAAGAATGTGAGCCTCTTATCTAAGACATTGGATACCATCACTGTGAGCCTTTGAAATTCTCAAACATATTCATCCATGGTGCCTATTTGCTTCAATCTTGTTAGTTCCTAGAAGTATGCTTCCAGGTCCTTTCTGTCAATTTATGCGTGAAATCTGAATATGAAGATACTTGACCAAATCCTTGAGTCACAATACCATGGTACCACCATTCATGGGCGAGATCTTCCAAGTGTAGAATGGTAAATTTGATAGCTTCTTCTTCAGTCATTGGGTTGAGAGAAACATATGTGTCCAGTTTTTGTATCCGTGGTTGTGTAGTCATCTTACCCAATCCATCAAATGTAGGGAGTGAAAGCTTGCTGACCTTATGTTGAAGATCTCTATTCCCTCAGTGTTGTCCCCCATCACTCCTAGTGTTGTAGAAATGATTAAAAGGAATTGTAGCTTGAGCATCAACGTCTAGATTTAAATACTCATATACAATGCTACCATAGTTTCGTTGATCATCCTCTTCTTGTCAGGCTTCTATCCTAGGTAAGAACTTGGGTTGAGTATGAATATAAGTGTTACCATTTGAGGTCCTGTTATGCTCTCCCCCTCACGACTATTCCGAATGGATTTCTTCTGAATTATTGGATCCTGATTTAATGTTATTAACAATAGAAATAAGTGATTGGATTTCTTGCAACAAGTCTTGGTTTGTTTGGTCTTGTTGCTTCATGAAGGTGTCTATCTTATCATTCAAATCCCCCATTCTTTCCTTACCTCTACCTCCTATTCCGTGAGTAACAGCTTCAAGCTTCTTCTTCTCTCACTTTATAGCTCAAATATCCCTTTGACTTAATGGAATAAGACCTCTCCCACAAGCTGGCAGGTCTTGTGGCTTTGATACCATTGTAAGATGCCAGGGCACACACAGAAAAAAAATTATATGATCCAATGAAAGAATACACAAAAAATTTCTAGTTTATTGAACATCCAATTCTAACCAAGTTATTGACAAATTTCAAACTACAAACTCACAACCAACAATGAGGCATATACTGGTATAATTGAATTTCTCATACTTAGGAACGATTACATGGTATATTTGTGAATTGTACCCAAAGATGATTTACTCTACAAGTCGTATGAAATGTGATGTAAGCTCTTCCAAAAGGTGGCATCACTATAGGTGATTTAAATATCACTACTGATGATGCTCGGTCCTGACCAACGATCTTAATGATTGTCGTTGCCTCCCTGATGCACCCTTGTCAAGATCAGTTGACTCCAGGTATATCACATCCTTTCTAAGATTTGAGTGTTGATGTAGATGCTCGCTACCAGTGGATGGTTTCACCTTAAGGCCTATGTGTTGCCTTGCTCCCAATTGGAAATGTCACTTGGTTGAGCTCGCTTGTGTGTATAATGTGATCGCTTATCATAAACTCGATGGCAGAGAGTACCTGAATGGCATCGGCCAAAGCCAACGGCTCTCCCTGGATGGCAGATGAAATCGTCCCCTCTTAATATGATCCTGCAATGAATTGGATGGATGAGAATATGACTGAAAGAGAAATAGATGAATTGAAGATCATTCACAAGTTTTCTTGGCCTAAACTATGTCCTGACCTGGGGTTCTGGGTTTGAGCGACTACGTCCTCAATCACCAACCAGAAATTGACTCCAAAACTCATGATGATCTGAATGTTGGAAAGATCTTGATTAAATACTAATTCTAACACCCAACTTCAATTGAAGTTGGCCAACAGAACAATAAAAATATTTAGAATTCAATTTTAAATCTAATTAGGTGCCGATCAAAAGGTAGGTCGACGACAAGGAAATTTTTATTATTTGATTATTTATTAAATAGTGTTTATAAACATGAGTTTCTAGAATCATGTTGGCCCAAACTTATTGAAAATTAGGGACACGACAATTTATAATATAAAACAAGTTGTATAACATGAAAAAATGTGTGAGCAATTATAACTAGATCAATTGTCCTAGGGTGTTCTTCAATAATTTCTTCCTTTCACACCACTAATATTTTCTAAAATATTATTAGGTATATTAGTATAGGATGGATTCTACCAACTAGATCTTTTATCTATGAATATGATCTAATTTTTGGATTTCTTTTAGTGACCCTCTAATATTATTGATTTGTCTAAACAAGGGCTAAAAATTTGTATTCGAAGTGTTGTCTAAATTAAAATCCTAATGAACCAAGGGGTTTTAAATTTATCATGTTACGGGAAATATAATACCTTAAGATCAACATCTTACCACTACTTTGTCTAAACTTAATAAAATTGTGTGGAAAATCTAAGCTTTAAGCTACATAATCTAGAGTCTAGTTGTAATAAACATTAATTTTCCCTAAAAACTATATATGAAGCATTATATAAAAATATAGTGAAAACACATAAAAGTAATTTTCTTAGTTTCAAACAATAAACCATGAATAGCCCATGATGATCATATTTGGGTGGATATATTTAATAGTATGCTATACTCAAAATATCTAGACACCAACATACTACACCAAGTAAGAAAGACGATTGATGCTAATAATTTCAATTAAATAAATGTTTAAAATGGAAATAGATTAGGGTTGAGGTCTTAAATAGATACAACTCATTGAATGAATGTCATGGAATTCAAATATCTCACAATAATTTCACCCTAAATTAACTATCAAAAACTATTTATGTTTATTTAAATATATAAAATTTATATAATGGATCAAAGTTTCCAAGATATAATAACATGAACAAGCCATTGTAGTAAAGACACAATTGAGGAATGCAAAAATTTAAGATGACTATTATTTTAATATGGATGAAAATATATTTACAAAGATAATTGGGTATATAAGATACTACATCAATAAATGTGAATATGGAGACCAAAGACTCTCTTGTTTGTTGTGACCATGAGCTAGGGGAGAGGACCTAGTAGTTGAGCATGTTTTAATAGTTGTGATAGTAGTTGTTTATATAATGTCCAATAGTTGTGATAGTAGTTGTTTATATAATGCCCAATAGTTGTGACTTGACTACCCATTATTAAACAAAATGTATTCCTTTGATCTAAAAATCAATCAATCATGCGATGCCACATCAGCGCTCAACTACCCATATTGTGAATGCATGAGTATTGGTCGCAATTTTCATTCACAAGTATTGGTCGCAATTTTTTTGGCCTTTTTGGATGCCTTGACAAAAAGCATGTTGATGTGGCATCATATTTGATGATGTGGCCTTGAAATGAAAGTTATAACAAGGGGACTTGCCAAGTAAGCTACTGTAAAAATTTGGGAGTGATTTTAAATTTTCAGAAGCGCGAAATTAGGGTGCACAACTACTAGATCCTCTCCCCTATATAACCTCCTCCATCCATCTTTGCAGCTATGCGTGCTCCAATTGTATGCCTCTGATTCCAAAGGGAGCAACAATATTTTCTTTAGTGTAGCGCCCGTAGGCTGTCTCGGTCAGATGCTCGATCACTTGCCCCACCACGTTGTAGCTCAAAATCGAGCGGCAGGGCTTTCATGAAGTGAATTGCACCTTTCAGCGTAGGGGGCGGTGAGTAGTCCAGGGCTTGAGCAGCGTACAAGGTCACCGGCTGCGAAAGAATGTCGAACATAGTCTGTGGGTATCCCATATTTTCTAGGGAGGGCTTCGTCAATGCGAGCTATGACAACCTGGACTACAGTAGTCTGAATTTCGTTGTCCAATTTTATATATTAGTACATAATATCAAGTTTTGTAAAATGTATATTTAATTAATTCAATTTGATTTAGTCAATCAAATTTTGAATTTTAAAATTGAGGTGGGGACTAAATATGTGGGAATATGTGTATATTGAGATGGACAAAAACTAGGGGAATAAGTTCAATTTAACAAAACAATATAACATGGAATAGAAATTTTATCATTACACTTTTGTATAATATTCTCTTATTTCTAAATTTATTAGAAAAATATTTTTTTTATGTACATATAATTAATAATAAATATTCACACTAATAGACACACAATAAAGTTAACCAACAATATGTTGTAACAAAAGTGTTAAAATATTTATGTAAGTTATATGAAAACATGTGTAAGATGACAAAAAAGATAATAATATTAAGTCAACATGAAAAAAGGATATATTTAAACAAAGATATAATGTTTATGAAATTTCATTAATGTATCCCCTTACATTATTCATGAGACCCATGTAGGCATGCTCCAATGTCAAGGATTCAAAATTTTTAAGGATCGTTGAAAATCACTATGAAAACTCAAAAATAAAAATAAAAACATATCTTACAAGGTGTGACATACACCTATTGTAGGTTTTTTTCTATCAAGTTTACACATAAATAAAAAGTAAAAAAAAATATTAATATAAAAATTTACATGTTTATAGATAAATCTTTAAAAGTATTATATCTTATATATTTGTAAAGAATTTATCTTTGAAATAAATATACTTATGTAGATTTTATAGATTTTCATCTTAAGTTAAATTGATTGATTGAATTTTAATTTTGTATTTGTTTTTGTGTTTCATTTAATATCCATAGAATACGTTAAGAATGATTAGATGTTTAGATAACACCACCCAATATTGATTAATTTTTTTAAAGATAACATCATTCAAAGGCTCCTTGATATTATAGGAAGTGATCAAGAATTAAAAAATGATGTGTGAATATGTGATTTTTATCTAGTGAGTTCATTGGGTCCACAAATCAAGTGATAGGACAAAAAATTGACATGATAAAAACATGGGAACCTCATAGGTAAAAGTGTGATGCATATTTACATCTAAAACACATTTTTGTTAGGATGTAATTTACAAATTTTCTCTCTTTCCCATACATTGAGAGAATCCAATGGTATAGCATGTAATAAATGTACAATACAACCAACAAGTTGTTGATCATGAAAAAATATGCAAGTAATTATGACTAGATCAAATTCCTCAAAGTGTTATTCAATAATCTACTATTTAAATATTCTAAACTATTGTTAGGTATAATAGTAAAGGATGGACGGATAGAATAACTACCAAATCGATCATGCATCAATGAATTTGATCTATACTTTTATTTCATGGAGCCACCCTATAATATTCTTAATTTTTTTAAATAGGGACTTAGTAATTTTATTCACTAGGTCATGTATAAATTTATATTCTCAAATAGACCAAGAGATTTTAAATTATCATGTTGAGGGGAACATAATTCCAAAAGATCAACATCTCACCCACATATTTGTGTAAACTTAAGGAAATCACATAGGAAATATAAGCTTCAACCTACATAATATGGAGTCTAGGTGTAACCAACACTAACATTCCATATAATAATGCATATGGAGCATCCTATTAAAATAGTGGAAGCTCATAGAAAGTAATTTTATTAGTTGAAAATAAATTTATCATGATTGGATCCATGATTCTACAATTAGATCTTTGACATTGATCTTGCTGGTTCTATTAGTACTGAGTACATTGGTCATTTTATTTATAGCTTCATGATGGTGCTATGTTATAGTTGGAGATTAGCATGGATTGATTAGTTTCAAGTGCTCATGGATACTTGGAGATTTGGGTAAGGCTTGGATATTTCTTATTTATTGAGATCATATGTTGAGATGATTACACTTTGATGAAGTTTCAATAGGAAAACTAGGGATCCTACACCTAGATATGGACAAGATCACATGATTGTCTATAGAGGAGATTGTTCTTGGAGTGATTCATGATGACTTGGTTATCCTAGAGGAGCATTCCAATTCATCACTCTTAGTCTACCAAATAGATAGTCATCTAAGAGGTATTTCAAATTCTTATTTTTTAGATGCATTACATGGTTTATGCTTTATCCCCTAATGGACATAGATCCTAAGCTATGGTTAGACTAGTATTGGAGGATTTATTTGAGTGTTGCCATGTTTATCTCCTTGCACATATGAGTTCATTTATGATGTCATTCATTGATGAAGAGTTTAGGATATGTTATTAAGCTTATTCCCTTGGCTTGGGAATTAATTGTTTGGTTTGAGAGGCTTACGTCTTGGTTATGGTTATATGTAGAAAATTCTTGTCTCCTTATGGTTTTATGGAGATAATTTTTATCAAAACTAGAGCATTTAGAGGTATGTGTAGAAGGAAATGCTACATTATTTGATTTTTAGGTTTTCTCTTTGGCCATATTATTCTTCCTAGCTATTTGTATTCACATGACATTATATTTGAGGTTTGTGTAGAGTTATGGTCATCAATATGTTTGTCCAATCATATGTTGTTCATTTTTATTTTGTAAAAATATGGAGGTTCATTTACCTCTTAAATTTTTTGGGTGTGGAGAATTGGGATAGTTATGGAGAATAGTGGTGAGTATTGCAACATATTTATTTACATATTTTGTATATATTTTTGGATGTTCTTTGATACTACATGATACTTGTTACACTTTATATGTGATTCTATTGATGTATATTTGGATGCCGAGATCATTTTAAATATTTGACATTACTTATGTAGTGGGAATTCCTAGATGTGTGTTCTTTATTGACAAGTATGATACATGATGGATCTTGTGCTTGCATGTTATGGGTTGGATATTTTGATGGCATGAGGATTACCTATTATGATATGTATACCTTGGTTTTGAGGTATGGATAGTTGGATGTGTTATAAACTTGTTGCGGTTTCTATTTTAACTATGGTGATTATTTATTAACTACTGTTGATGCATATTTGTTACCATTGTATTTAGTGTTTGTGTTGGGATATCAATTTGAGGAAGGACTTATGATTCTATGTGATAACTTTAGTGTGACATCTCTTTGGATGGGATATTAGCGTTTATGCATTTTCATGATGGATGAGAGGATTAATGTTTGAGATGATGTCCACCTTCATTATTTTTGTAGGTACCTTTATGGAGCACACAAAAAACTTTGATTCCTTGATCCAATACATGTTGACTATAGATTTTATTCTCTTGATGTTGACTATAAAGATATATTGTAATGATTTAGTTGTTGAATAATAAATGAGTAATGGATCCTTTTGGAGGTTTGGTTTTTATCTCTTGATGGTTTTCCTAGGGTCTATCTTATGTAATCATTTCATGGTATGTTTTCTACTCTTTTGTAATATGGATTCTAAGTACTTGTTTGCATAATTTTCTCTATTTGGGTTATATAGAAATTGTCATAGATGGCTGAAATTTTTCTTTCAAAGGCCACCACTTGACCCTCATGATTGAGGGAAGAATTCAAAAAAAATACGAGCCTTCTAGTCCTCACCAACCTCCTAGCAATCAAAAAACAAGGAACCACATGAATCTTTAAAGACCAATCCTAAGGAAAAACATGCTAATAAAGAGTAGATAGGATATTTATTATACCACAAATTATTCCAAATATTAACTTAGCAGTCCCATTTCTTACTTTCCAAATTGTTTCATTTTTTAGTAAACATATACACTTGAAAAAAATATTCCAAATAGAATAACCCTAGGGAAGAAAAAACCATAGTAAAAAAACATATTTTCCAAACACTTCAACCATTAAAATAAATACAAAGGGAGCTAAATGGTCTCCTTTCATAGACATTTTCTTCTACAAGAAAAATAAATTGATAAGTAGTCATTGATGAGAATTAAAAATATAGGAATGGAAATGCAACTATTTAAGAGATTTATGATTTTATCTTGGAAACTAAATTCTTCCAAAAAATTTATAGAAAAGACTGGGAAATGTTATCAAATTCTTTGTTTATGTCTATAGACACCTAGAATTGACACCTTATTTCTTTTAATTATTTATTCTATAATTGATCATTTAAATTTTATCACCCTTATCTTTGACATATACATTAATAATGATTTTATTATTAAATTAATATTTCTTAACAATTTTTTCATCCCCATTCATCATCTTAAATTATTTCTCCCATTAATTCCTAAAGTCTAAACCCTTGGTAAATATTTATCTAATAGTTACTTTCCTCAATCATTATCACATTTCTTACCAAATTAAATAAATATTCCTATTTATTTAAGTTTCTATTTTATTCACTTTGCATTATCCACCCTAATCCTCCACTATAACCTAATCCCCATCTAATAATTTGCACAAGTTTATCAATGATTAATTAAGGTTTGACTCATCTATGTCACCATGAGAATCCACTTTCCATGGCATGTCCATGATAAATGGTGCTTGAGGGTATGGCCAAATCTTCTATTCCATTCTAAATTCTAATTTTAAATTTGGCCTATGAACTTGGGGCATGGGGTAAATTTCCAATTACTAATAAATCTAAGTTTAGAATTTCCCATGTCCTTGGAAGAATGGGCACTCCAAAATTTACATTTTTAAAAATATTTCCAAAGTACCTTATCGTACCCCATCAAACCCATGACATCCACTCTCCCCCATCCTTAATTCCAACATTTGATCTTCCTAACCCCTTGGAGCCTCTCTTTCTAGCAAATATCAATAAGTCACTTGCTAATTTCTACTTCCTTGGGAGAACTCATGCATTATAAGCCACTGATCATCCTTTTGCATCCTAACCCTCCATTATAGTATCAAAAAATTTATAAATTGGAGGTCCCTCAAGCCATTTACAAAAATATTTTGAATGATATATTATGTTAAATTAAGAACTTAAATTAATTATCAATTTGGGAAAATCCACCTAAATTACTATAACTAGGTGGTTTAATATTGGTGTCATTAAATGCTAGTATTTTTTATGAATCTCTTATATTCCTATTCTTAAGTGTTTATTTTTTATTGTGATTGAGTAGTGTAGCTTGTCTAGTGTACCATATAAAAATGGATCATTGACATTTTCATGGTTATTTAGGTCTTTCTCTTGTGATGTTTGAATTATCTTGCTTTGATTTAATGTTGCAATGTAACTTATGCATTCACATTAGGTCCTAAACATTCAAATTATGACATCTTGTGAAGGTGTTGTGAAGTGTTGTAACAAATTTCTACACTTTTCTAGACTCTTCTCATTACAATTCACCTAAAAACCACCTTTTGATCACTTATCAAGTCCTATTTTGAAAGTATTATAACAAGATTTCACACTTTTCTAGGCTTGTTATCACTATTTACACCTTTCTTATGATTTATATGACCCCCTTTTTGCACTCATAAGACTTAATTAAGTATATTTTTGAATGTAAACCCGACAAACAACATTAAATGCAACTTAATTCCCAACACCTACTTACAAGCCTAGAGTGGGACCCATTCGCCATGGGTGGCGAATGAGTCCCTCTTAGCTCCAAATTCAAAATAATTCAAAATTCCTTTTGGGTTTTTATTCAAAAAGACCTTATGTCAGCCTGTGATAATTATTATTAGGTTATTAGGGTATAAGTGTGTATAAATAAGTGTTTTTCTTCTCATTTTAAACCCCATTCATTCAAACATTCATCAAGTTCACTCATTCACTAATTCATTCAAGCATCATTCAATCAAGCAAACATCAAGCATCTTGGAGCAACCATTGACATATCTTCATACTTATTCAAGAAGGTTTTGGTGAGTTTGAGACATTTGTATGTTTTTTATTCATCATTCTTTGCTAGTTTCATTTCATTTCTTTATTAAGGGTTTGATTACCAAAATGGGATTTGACCAAGGAAAATCCTTATACTCTAACCCTTAACCAATTTTCACCTTTTGCATGTGTTTTTGTAGACTTTTGTATGCAGATTTGTCAAGCAATTAGGTGTTGAAAAGTGGACAAGAAATCATCAAATTGTTTCAAGTAAACTAAACCCTATTTTAAGCTTGGAGACAACCTATAGTAAGTTTTCTATAGTTTTGACTCTGTCAACCTGACAAGAAGACAAGTGCAGATCTAGAACTATAGAATTGACCTTTGATTTTATAGAATTTTGGAGAAGGATTGATTCACCATCAGTGGCAAATGAGTCCCACATGAGGGCTGAAAACTTTTATTTTGTCAGAATCCAGTTCCCAACTATCGGGAAGCAATTTCAGGTGTTTTTGCTAGTAGCAGGACTGATTCGCCATCAGTGGTGAATGAGTCCCATTGGTGATTTACAGTGAATTTTGACATTTTTCAGATCCTTCTTGATTCAACGTCCAATTCCCAGGTGCACTCTGTTTAGCCTCTTTCATTTTTGTTTGCATTAGTTTATGTTTTTAGTTCATTTTTGCACACTTCACTATGTTTTCAAACATTGCACATTTCATTAGTTTTACATTCATAATCAGTCAATTACATCACTTAGTTACATTCACATTATTGTATTTAGTCATAATTCCATCTTACATTCCTTAGTTTGAGTGAACCACCTCAATTTATCTCTCCTTTTAGGTGAAAGATCTTAAGAGCACAAGAGAACTCTATAGAACTCAAAATCGATGGTTCATTTTGGTGAACCTACATATTGAACACATTATCTTTCTAATTTCAATTGCATCTTGCATCCTACATTTCCTTTGCATTAACATTCAATTAGGTTTTGTTTTGTTTTTTGCATCCTAGGTTTCTCAAATTGCATTAGTGAAAGAATCATATAGATTTCATTTTTTCATATCAAATCATTAAAAATTTGAAAAATTGCATTTGCATCCTCATTCTACATCTGAAAAGCATTAAAATCACTTTAAATTTTCTGAAAAACACAAAAAAACTGATACCTAGACTGATTTGCCACCTTGGGCGAATCAGTCCACCTGCACATTTTGAACTACATTTTCAAGCATTTTCTAGGTATTTTCTACATTAGAGTTTTATGTAGTTACTTTTTGTTATACTTTCCAAATTTTTTGTTTCATACACTTTCTTACATATTAGTTTACTTTTATTGTCATCATGGCTTTCTGCGTTCATAAGTTTTGGAATTCATTGAAATCCTTAGTAGAGCCTTTGGCTATGATCCTAATGACATTGAGCTTCATCATGCTCCTTCAACTCCAAATGAATGTCCTCCTCATGCTGTAGAAATCATTGGAGAAGATGATGATAGCATGACCAAGTTATTAAATTCATGCCTTGACAACCTTGAAGCCAATGCACCCTTTTATCCATCTATGAAGTCACAAGATCTTCCTACTATTTCACCTCTTGACATGTATGGTTATTTACATCCTGAAATGACTAAAGGACCTAAGCTCCCTCCCATAGGTGGACCTAGTTCCTCTACACAACAACATCCTCAACCATTTTGTAATAACAAAGTTACAAACACACCAATCAACCTTAAAGAAACATATGGAAAATGATTTACTATCTTAAGAAAACAAGGTTGTGACACAACAAATTAGCATAACATTCACCAACTTTTGGAACAATGACCAACAAATGAAAACACAACAAGATTAGGATATAAATATCCTCCTCATGTCAACAAGCCTCCTTTTGAATATTGGAGACTTCGAGATGATGGTACAATGATCTTTGATTATCCTCCTGACTTGAATGTCCTTCTTCCATGTGAACAACCATTACTTGATTCTAATAACAAGGGTGCCAGATCCCGATGGGTCCTCTTCCTCCTATCCCTGAAAAAGGAGAAACTTGTAAATGAAAATGACCTTACAAATTGAAGAAACTAAATTTTCCTCTCCATCCACCACCTGAATGTGAAAGGAGACTCTAGATGCTCTTAAATAGAGGACTTATCCTCTTACCACCTTCAAACAAGTTGGTCATCTGTCCTAAAGATTCTATCATACCATATTGCAAATATCAACATATTCTTGGACACTGAACTGATGAATGTCGGACATTGAAGAACATACTGAACAAGTATCACTTCACTGACACTAATTGATATCCTATCATCCCATAGTACATTTTCTCACATTCCTTTTTCTTTGGTTTGATTGCATGTGTGTATCGTGTTCCCCCATAATGTGCATTTGATGTTCTCTCTCTCTTTGTGCACTTCCTCTATTTGTACCTCTATACTTCTATATGTCGTACATTTTGCACTTTTTTTTTTTGTTTTTGTTTTTTGTTTTCCTTTTGGGAATGACACAAGGCATTGAGACACCCAATGTCTCTTCCATGTTAAACCAAATGGTCCCTTTTTCTTTGTATTTTATTGTGTTTTCATTTTGGAGATGACACAAGACATTGAGACCAAAATGTCTCCTTCATGTTGACCCAAAATATTTTTCTTTCCTTTCTCCTTTTTTTTTCTTTTCGCTTGTGTTTTCCTTTTAGGGATGACACAAAGTGTTGAGACAAAAATGTCTCTTCCATGTTGACCCAAATGGTCCCCTTTTCTTTTTCTTTTCTTTTGTTTTCCTTTTCGGGATGACACAAGGCATTGAGACCAAAATGTCTCCTTCATGTTGACCCAAAATATTTTTCTTTTCTTTTTCCTTTTGTTTTCTTTCCACTTGTGTTTTCCTTTTGGGGATGAAGTGTTGAGACAAAAATGTCTCTTCCATGTTGAACCAAAATGAACTTTATTTTTCTTTTCTTTTTTACTCTCTTTGTGTCATTCTTCTAGTTCTATGTGCTTTGGAGAATGATGACAGTTCCAAGCTCTTTCATAAAAAAATTGTAGCAACGAACATACTGACCCCAAATCCATAGATCCCTATGTTCCTTTCTGGGGGAAATCCTCCTTTTCTTTTGCTTTCTTTTTCATTTACATGAAGCAGCCTTACTTGGAAACATATGACTTGACATAAGGGCTTTCCAAGTTGGCTCTCATGTCTTGTTTTCTTTTTTCAATTTTTTTTGTTCGCTACTTAAATTAATTGCTCACAGAATGGTGTGAAGAAATTCCTTTAAAGTGGGGGGCATACATGTGTTAGTTTTAGGATCAGATTTAACAAAAAGTAGAAAATGCAACACACGAACAATAAACACAACAATTTACCCTGGGAAAACCCTCCTACTCAAGGGAGAAAAAGCCAGCAAAATGTATCTCCATCATATTGAATGAATAAGAGAAAAAATATAATTACATGCATTTCTAGACTTACTCAAGGCTGAATTAATACAATGAATAATAGCATCACTCCTTGATGCATAGATACAAAAGAATGTGATTGTCCTTGAGAATGGTCTACTGCTACAAATTGATCTGCTGCTAAGTGTGAACTCCTTCTTGAAAGAATGTGAATTGAATATGATAATGACTTGAGAATGATCACCACCTTGTATATACAAAACTAGGCAACTCTTCAACTAGGTTGACTCCCTTAGAGATGAAAAATATAAAATATTAATTACAATATGTAGGCTAACCTTCCTTTAATTAAGGAGAAAATATCTCCTAAAGCTACCAAACATTAACACTCCCTCTTAGCTAGGGAGATATTTTCTAGATATCTACATCATGGAGTCTCTCAACATGATGCTCACAATGGATACACCCATTTATGGAAAGCTCAAAGGTTCATCACAAATTCTTTCAACGTGATGTTGACATGGAGTCTCTCAACATGACGTCCACTATGGCTACTCCCATGTGTGGAAAGAAACACATGTACAAGTGTTCATCACAGAGTCTCTCAATGTGATGTCGTCATGGAGTCTCTCAACATGACGTCCACAATGGATACTCCCATGTGTGGAAAGAAACAAAAGTACAAGGGTACATCACAGAGTCTCTCAACATGATTTCATCATAGAGTCTCTTAGCATGATGTCTCATCTCAGTCTCAAAGATGAACAAGGGCCCGCACCTCATATTTCTCTGTCTCAAAGAAATATACAGTACAAGGGCTTTCACTTCATATTTCTCCATCTTAGAGAAATATACACTACAAGGGTTTTCCCCTCATATTTCTTTGTCTTAGAGAAATAGACACTACAAGGGCTTTCACCTCATATTTATCCATCTCAGAGAAATATACACTACAAGGGATTTCACTTCATATTTTTCTGTCTCAAAGAAATATACACTACAAGGAATCTTTATGATTATGTGACTCCCTCTGAAGCTTCAAGTACTTGCATCAACCTCCTAACATCCTCATCCAAGGGTATGTGTAGGATCATGATGGGCCAAAAAGTGGCAATGGGGAAAAATTTACGTTTTTCATCGACCCAAAAATGCAAAAATGTCAAGTTGACTTTTTGTGGATTGGGTATCAATACACACCTCCAAAGCAATGCCCAAACCAAGATTTCCATATAGGATATCTGATTTTGATTGGATATCCGATTTGAGGAAAATATATATACACATATTTCGGGCCTGTTAAAATCATTTTACACATTCACAAACAAGTCGCGAGCGCATAGTGAGGAGGTTCTTCGCATAACAAATATCTGATTTAGCCGATATTCATTTTGAAAAGGTTAGATTTTAGAATTTTCTTTTGCTTTGATTGAATTTTGAATTAGATTTCTATAATTTCAGTTAGTTTTTTATGGATTTTTTTTCAAAATAGGGTTTTTGATTGAATTTTTATGAAAATTTTGAGTTTAGAATGGATTTTGATTTAAAAAGTGTTGTTTATGTATTTGTATTAAAAATTAGAGAATTTTATAGATTTTTGTTAAAAATTAGGGGTTTTTTTTAAACTAGGGTATTTTTACAATATTTTCATTTATATTGTCTAATTTCAATTAGATTAATTAGTTTTTAACTTTAATCAGACATTATGGTTGATGAGAATGAAAATGCACAAATTCTAAATGATTCACCAACTGAGAATGAAAATGCACAAATGCCAAACGCTCCACCACCTCTGCAGCCATCAATTGAAGAATTAATTGGTGAAAAATTGAAGCAATTAAAGGGAATTTCTAAAGTTTATAACAGATTCACTCAATTATTTGAGATGTCAAACACATTGAAGGAAATAATTAAAAATATAGAAACCCTCTCCACCCAACATGATGCCTTTCATTTGTGGCAAGAAGACATGAGGGAATAGTATGCATGTGGATTGTCTTATGATGATGTGAAAGATCTCAGAATAACCAAAACCCAAATAGCCTCTTTATTTGTTAACCCCCACACTGGTTTGCTAGTAAATGTTAATAAACCAAAACTTTCTATAAATTGGTGCACACATAGGGACATTGTAGATAACTTTTGGGATCATTGGTGTATGGTTTTTGATAAACCACTGAACAACAATTGTGATATACCATTTTAATTTATTAAAAAATTATATGTTGAGTTTGTGTTAGGGAATCATATTAATTACTTTGACATTAAACCCTTCCAGGGTGTTGGTGGAGGTATGCCCCAAGATAGACCAGGGGCAGTTAGAGTAGTCCCACACCCATATGTTCCCCCTCCTTCCCTTCCTCTACCACTTCTAGTATATCATCCAAATATTATGTAGGATGCGGCCACACAGACTATCCAAGCTATTCACTCTTTGAGTGGTCTTTTGGTTTCACATGCTTCTATAGTAGCTTAGCCACATTTTGGTGATGTTGACGATGGCTTGAGTGTTGGTGTGTAATCCTCATCAGGTCCACATATTTGTGTGCCACATACTTGTTCCATGTGTTGCCAGATCTGCTTGGGTCCTCTTTTACAGTCCACCGAGCATCCCTTGGACACTTCTGATTATGACCTCCATAATGTGGACATTATAGATCAGACGCAGGGGAGTGGGGCACACCCTATAGAGTCCTCTCTTGCTAGAGAGGGGGACATTGGAATAGTGACACAAGTAAGATTTAAGTTGTAAATTCATAACTTGTATTTGTTTTTAAATTAATATTAATAAGACATAGTATAATGCACTAATATTTATTTGCATGGTCTATTTAACAGTTGATGTCTAAGGAGGAGCTCGCATAGGTGACTAATAGCACCCTTAGGATCATTTCATTTGGCCTCGACATGCACACAGTATATATTTTGTGCACTCACTCGTTTACATTTTTTTATTATATACTTTCTTGTCATTTGAATTGTCATTAATGAAATTATATAATAACTTATATGTTTATCTTATTTTCCTCTTGTAGGAAATACCTAGTGTGAGTGAGGTGCAACCTTGTCTAGATTATCGAAGTGCAATGTTAGATAAGGGGAAGGTAATTGAACTCAAATTTGATTGAATTAAGAAAAATTGAGATCTTATATTGATTATACATACATCGAGATAGATTGGTAGTTTCATATGTACTTGTCATTTTTATGTATAGGTAGTTATGAGCTATACATCATTGTTGACAAGTGTGAGCAAGGTGCAACCTTGTCCAGATTATGGAAATGCAATGTTATATAAGGGGAAGGTACTTGAACTCAAATTCAATTGAATTAATATTTTTAAGATCTTATATTGATTATGCATACATCAAAATAGATTGGTAGTTTCATATGTACTTGTCATTTTTATGTACAAGCAGTTATGAGCTATACGTCATTGTTGAAAAGTGCCACAATTCCTGAAGGAGTACGTATTGGAACACCTGAAGGAGTAGGTGTTGAAACACCTCAAGGAGGAGGTGTTGAAACACCTAAAGGAGATAAAGAAAAATATCATCCTAAAGAGGTATGTGTTTATTTTATTGTGTTTGGTATTTATATGTTGCTATTACTGAAAATTGTATGCTAACTTGGATCAATTTTATGTTTTTGTTCACATATATAGATTGACATTACAAAATGTATTTTGGCTGGTTCTTTGAGAGGGGCATATTCTAGGACTCCTAACCCTTTGAAGAGATGGATATTTCAGGTAATCAAGATTACAATTTTAGATTTCAATTATAATTCAATGTATATTTTTTTTATTTTTTTATTTTTAGACTGCAGGAATCAGGTAGCACGACCCCCTATAAACTGCAGTGCGCCTGGTAAACTTTTTAACGTGACCGGCGGCGCTGGCGCGACACGCCCTCCGGTACCACGGGACGGGGGGAGACTAGAACTCGTGACCAGCAGAGCCGCAACGGAATTACTTAGCCAACCGAGCTAGGGCCCCCGCCCATAATTCAATGTATATTGATTTTGATGTTAATTATTCGATTTTAAATCATATAGTATAACTAATCTCAATTGTGGTTTGAATTTTTCTTGTGCAACTACCTTCAGAGCCAACAAGTGCTACAAAGAGGCTCCATTTTGATGATCCAACTGTAGTTTAGGATGAGATAGACATTTTGGCATGTAAATTTTGAATAGACATCGAGATGGCATATGGAACATTTTGTAAAACTTTGTTTGAGTTAGTGTTGATGCCATTTTTGTATATGGAGATACACTCAAGATTATTGGATAATTTGATATATAGAAGTTGACAATCAAAATTTAATTTCTTCCTCATGTGCATGATTAAACTCTTTGAAAATTTAATCAATTGAGCAATGGTTAAATATCAATGTACAAGAGCATAAAAAAGAATGGTTGTATTATGTGGTTTATATTCATATCGTTGATTACATTCATTGCACATCTTTCAAACTCAAAGCATTAATTTACATTGCATAACTAACAACTAGATCCTGATAGATGAAAAAGTTTCAATTACAGTATAGTTCTTACAAAGTCAACCTAAGGAGTTATGCAATTACTTCACATTACATAACTAATAACAAGGAGCAACTGTCAATTGCATTTGCTTGTCATGGAATTTTATGAGACCACATTTATTTGAGGCATTTTTTCAAACAACTCACTGGCTTGTCTATGCCACCACATTTTTCATACATGTGCACCAAAGCTTTTTATCAAATAGTTCACTAGCTTGTTGTTATGGCTAAAAGCCTAAAAAAAAGTGCTTTCAAACAAGCTATGGATTGATGTAGAGTGGGGGGTGAAAACATATGTGAAAACTACCCTTGAATCCTTTGGACCAAATTTGAGAACCAATAACATACCCTTGTCCTAGGATAGTCAATTAACCCTCTTTCACAAAGTGAGTGCCCTTTAAACACTTGATCTTCACAAGAAAAATGGAGCAGGCCATGGAGCAAGATCTGAGGAATCCCAAGCTGAATCAGCACACATTCCGAGTGTGGAGAAAGGTAAGGTTTAATCTGATGACAAAATCCAAGTGGACTCGGGAGGAAAGACAAATCAGGGGGGTCCTCTGAAGGTCAACAAGGTGGAAAGGGAAAAATTTCCAATGTGGTGGTAGGGACCGCTGAAAGGGAAGGAGCTAAGTGTAGACCTTGGGCTTCACTATTTGGAATCAAACCAAATGGTAAATCAATTTTCCCTCCAGTGAGTAACCATTCTGACCTAGCGAAAGGTAAGTTTTCCATCTCTGTGCCTAACCCTATCATTGATCATAATATTGCTTTGATGGAAAAAGTCTTGGTTGGAAAGTTTATAGGCCATAGACCAAATGTTGAGATGGTAAGGGAATTTGTTAAAAATAAGTGGAGAACAAATGGGAAAGTTTCTATGGTTGCTCTTCCTAGAGGTTTCTTTTCCTTTGAGTTTACCTGCAAGGAGGACATCTTGGCTATTAGGAGTGGAGGACCCTAGGTCATTATAAAATCTTCCCTAGCCCTAAGGAAGTGGACCTCCCGCCTAGACCTTTTTGATTCAATCTTTGAGAACATTCCAGTTTGGGCTAGAATCCTAGGTATCCCTCCGGAATACTGGAATGAGGACATTTTCAATGACATAGCTAGTTCCTTTGGTGAACTAATTTCTATTGACCCTATTATAGCAACTAGAAAGTAGTTGGTGTTTTCCCGAATCTATATAGGACTTTCACAGAGTGTTGACCTTCCTTCTTCAATAGATATTCAATCTAAGTTGGGAACTTGGATGCAAACTATAGAGTTTGAATCCATTCTCTTTGCTTGGTTCAAATGTAGGAAAACATGGCATTGGGCTAAGAAATGCCCATTAAATGTTAGTAAAGAAAAAGAAAATCATTCGTCCAACCCTAAGACTGTCTGGAGAAAGAAAAATGACAGGGAAGGACAAGCAAGAAATACCAGTGAGGAGGTTGGAAGGAAAAATCAAACTCAGAGGAATACCTCTGACAATATTGATGAAATAGAATCTAAGGACCCTAATGTGTAGACTAATCACCAAAAAAGAGCAGAAAATAATATTGGCCCTAGGGAAGATGAGGAAAGAACATTGGAAAATATGGAGGAAGGGAAAAGGGATGAGGACTTTTTCTTCTCTACTCTTAAGAACTTACCAGAAGAAAAATAAAATGGGTTTCCTAAATTGGAGGATATTCCTATCTAGGGTCTGTCTTTGGATATTGGCATTCCAATCCTGAATGTGACTTCTATCAAATGCTCCCCTTTGAGTGACCCTCTTAATCCCCTAGAAAAAAAAACCCCACATTTTGTAAAGGACACCTATGAGGATCTGAGCGAGGATACTGAAATTTTGAGTGAAAATATGAATCAATGTAGGAATGGCCTAATGGATACCCTCCCATGGGAGCAAAGAAGAATGAATGACAAGGAATGGGAATCTAGAAGAGAGATGGAGAGCTAAGAAGATATTGATTGGGAAGAAGTCCTCTCTCATTCTAAGAAAAAGGAGAAAAGAAAACATCATAATACTTCGAGTGGAGTTATTACTAGAACAAGAGCAAAGGCGAATTGTGGTGCCACTAAGCTTGGCTAGGGTAGAAGATCAGGCAAATGGCAGAGAGAGCATGAAAGCTTTCAGGATATAGTGGATGGTGTTCAAAATACCATTATGGAGATCCTCTAATCCCGTGGTAAGACATGAAGATTATGTCCTAGAATATAAGAGGGCTCAATAGCCTTCACAAGAGGGATGTTTTACACAATTTTGTTAGGGATCATAAACCTGATATTCTCCTCATCCAAGAAACTAAAATTCCCAAAGAAAAGGTGGAGAAGATCAAAATGTTTCATAGTTATGGGATTCAAGGAAACAGTTCAGATGGTGCGTTAGGAGGCATTGCTACGTTTTGGAACTAAAACTTTCTCAAAGGGGAACCTTTGTTGGAAAGCAACAATCATGTGGCTACTAAATTCACACATATCAGAGATAACTTTAAAGCTAGATTCAATCGAATATCTATGCTCCCAATGGGAAAGGAGCTAGAAAATAATTTTGGAACGAGCTCTCTGCTTTCTGCAAGATTTTTGATAATGACCATTGGATAGTCATGGGCGAATTTAATACTCCCCTTCTGAATGAGGAGAAATTTGGAGGTTCTTAGGTGAACCAGGAGAGTAAGTCGGATCTTTTTTATTTCATCAACAACAAGGAATTGATTGATATGGATTTGCAAGGGGCCCATTACACATGGTTGAATATAATAACTAGTAAGGATCTAATTCAAGTTAGGTTAGATAGAACCTTAATTTCTCATCAATGGGTTTTAAGCTATTTTTTCTCTCTTAAAGCTCTCTCGAGAGTTGGGTTGGATCACTTTCCCATAAGTTTTGTGGAAAACCCTATAAAGGTGAAGAAAAACTCACCCTTTAGATTTGAAAGAATGTGGCTATCCCATCCCCTAATCTCAGATGAAATTAGGAAATGGTGGAATATTGATGTTCTGGGAACTGCTATGTTCAGAATTGCTAAAAATCTTAGAGAAGTCAAACACAATTTAAGAAGATGGAAAAAAGAATCCTTTGGAAAATTTTTGGCATTAAATCTGAACTTCAACTGAAGCTTGCAGAGATCTAGTACAAAATCCATAAGGAAGGGTACATTGAAGATATTAAGGATAGAGAAAATGAGTTGCTGGTGAAGCTACATGACATAATAGCAAAAAAGGAGTTTTAGAGGCAGAGATCAAGGGTGTTATGGCTCTTTGTTGGAGATTGAAATACAAGGTACTTACATTTATCTACTTCAAAACACAGGGCTTCCAATAGAATCGCTTCCATAGAAGTTAATGGTACTAGATTTGAGGAAGAGGAAGACATCAAAAAGAAAGCAATCCTCTTCTATAATAACCTACTACAGGTGAATGGGGAAATCAATCAAAATGATCAAGACTTTCTATTAGAGGTCATCCCCAAGGCTATTGTTAGGGAAGACAATGAAAATCTTGCGGCCATTCCCTCTATGGAGGAAATTAGGAAAGATGTCTTTGATTTTGAAGGAAACAAGGCTCTTGGGCCTAATGGATTTCCTATGTTCTTTTATCAATGGTTTTGGGATAGTGTGGAAAATGATGTGGTGAATGTTGTTAAGGAATTCTTTGGTTCTAGAAGGCTCCTTAAGGAATTGAATGCTACTTTTTTGGTCCTTATTCCTAAGAAGCCAAGGGAAATGGAGTTTGAGGCGTTAAGACCCATTAGTCTTTGCAACTCTCTCTATAAAATCATTTCTAAGGTGTTGACTTCAAGGATAATTTATTTCCTTCCTTCGTTGATTTCCCCTCAACATAAATGTTTTGTTCCTGGAATGAAAATATTAGATTCAATAGTCATATTCCATGAGAATATTCATTCACTTGTGGAATCTAAAATTGAAGGGTTTCTTCTCAAGCTGGACATCTCCAAAGTGTACGACCATGTCGACTGGGAGTTTTTATTTAAAATCCTAAGGTGTTTGGCTTCAATAGTAGAATCATTCAGCTGGTGAATCAGTTGGCTACCACGGTCTCCACAACCATCATTTTTAATGGATCTCCTTCTAGTTTCTTTCAAAATTTAAGAGGCTTAAGAAAGGGTGATCCTATCTCACCTATTATTTTTTACTATAATGGCTGAAAGCCTGGAAAGGAATTTTAAGAGATTGATCGAATAGAGGTCCCTTGTTGGTCTTAGTCCTTCTTCCATGAATTTGATATGTTCTCACCAATAGTTTTTTTATGACACTATGTTGATGGGTAGATATTTTGTGATTGATGCTAAGACTTTGAAAAAAACTTTGGTCATGTATGAAAAAGCAACTGGGCAGAAGATCAATAGACAAAAGAGTTCCATCTTTTTCTTCAATACCCCTGAGCATAGACAGGTCAAGATTGCTAGAATTCTTGATTGTAGGGTGGATTCCTTTCCTTCTTCTTATCTTGGACTTTCGTTATGCCTCAAACCTCCAGAGTCCTTTTAGTGCTCTTTGGTTGATAGGTTTAGAAAGAAGTTGGCAGGCTAGAAAGGAGCTCTTTTGAGCCAAGCTAGAAAAAATTAGCTTCTTAAAGCTTCTCTTCAGAATCTCCCAAATTATGCTTTAAGCTTCTTCAAAATACCTGCTAAATATGTAGAGGCCATTGAAAAGATCCAGAAAAGATTCCTCTAGTCTGGAGTGGAGGAAAGAAAGAGAATGCCTCTTATAGGGTGGGATTTGGTTTGTAGACCAAAGGAATTGGGGGGTTTAGATCTAAGAAAAATTAGAGTTATTAATAATACTCTCCTAGCCAAACAAATATGGAGAACTTTCTTGTCTAGCGAAAAATGGAAAGATTATTTAATAAGTAAATATATGGCTAATGGTATGACCCTCAAAGCTCTGCTAGATTCTCCTATCCTCCCACATGGTTCAGCTTGCTGGTACAATTTTTTTGGAATTAGGGACATGATAGCACATCAAAAGTGGCAATCAAGCTAGATTTTGGGAGGATAAATGTCTCCTTAAGGAATCCCTTATTAATATTGAAAGATTCAATAGATGGGTAGAGCAATGTAAAGCTGCTTTCGAGGAACTTGTCAAAGATTATTGGTTTGAAGGAGACTGGGTGAGCTTATGTGTGATTAGTCAGGATTTGGCTCAACTTCAATCCTCCTTAAATCTTGTCAGCTAGGGACAAAATCAGCAGGATGACACCCTTGTCTAGATGGATAACCCTTAGGGTAACTACTTTGTCTCTTTGACTGTCTCTTTATTGTCCCTTTCTCAATTCCCCCCTCTCTTCTAGTCTAAAGCTTGGATTAAACACCTAACTCCAAAAGTTAATATCTTCTTCTGGATAATGCTTTAGAAAAAGGTTCTCACGGTGGACAATCTTTGAAAATGGGGATTTCAAATCCCCAACAGATGCTACCTTTGTAAGAGTGAGGCGGAGTCAGCCAACCACTTGTTCCTCCACTGTCTATTTTCTTCCTTAATATAGGGAAAATGATTAGCTATATGGAATCTCTCTTGGGTTTTCCCCCAGACCATTGAAGAGTTCATTTTACAATGGAAAGCTCCTACTCAAAATACCTATATTCAAAGGTTATGGGCCTTCTTATTCCCTTTTTTTGCTTGGGGAGTGTGGAAGGAATGCAATAATAGACTTTTCAGGGACAAGGAGATGTCAGAGAATAATGTCTTTGAGAAAAAATTTAGGCTTATAAAGGAAAACTTTAATGTGATTCCTCAAAAAGCTCTCAATTTGGAAGCTATGGTGTGCACTCCCTATGATTTAAGGATAGCAAAATATTGGAATATTAAAGTGGAAATTTCATCTACTTCCAAGCCAGCTAAGAAAAGCAGGGAGGGTGTTCATTGGACCTTTCCCCCAAATGACTGGTCTAAGTCCAACTTTGATGGAGCTACGAAGGGAAACCTGGGTTTGGCTAGAAGTGGAGGTGTTCTAAGGGATTCAAATGAAAAATTTATGGGAGCTATGGCTATACCCCTTGGCCATCAAACCAACCATGTGGTGGAGGCTATAGGAGCTTTTCAAGTTTTAAAATTAGCTTATAATCTGAATATAAGAAACTTATGGCTTGAAGGAGATTCTAAAAATATTATTGACTTTCTTTTAGGAAGGACCCCACCCTCATGGATGATAAAGAATTGGATAGATGAAGCAAAGTCTATTCTAGAAAAAATTGAAAAAGTAAAAGTTTCACACGTCTATAGGGAAGCTAACAGCGTGGCAAATTACTTTATGAATGAAGGGGTTAGGAAGCAAGGATTGAACACATGGTAGAATTGTAGGGACTTGAGAACCGAAGTCAGGGCATTACTAGACTATGATGTTACACATGGGAAAGAGGAAAATGCAATTAATGATTAAAGAGAAAGGGGCCAGGTACATCAAAATCAAGAGATTTTATGGGGCAGCATCATGTTACTTAGAAGGGAAGAAAAAGCAGCACACTTTGTGGGTGCATTGGAACAACTACATAATTCTACAATAGGTCCTTGGCACTAGTAGATTATGTAGTAAGGAGCAAATGAACAATGGGGGGGGACAGGAAAAGAGTTGAGCCTAAAAGTTATGAGGTGCACACTATGAATGAAAAGGTTTGGGAACAGATTGAAAAAGGTGGGCTAGTTCCATATCTGGAAAAAATTCATGGGACCAATTTTGTGGCTACGGATTACTTCAAGAAGAACTTGAACAATGGAAAAATCATTCTCTTTGGAAGAAAGGTGAAGCTGGATTAGCAAATTATAGGGTAGATCACTGGAATGTCTACTAAGGGAGTGAAGTTTTATTGCAACAGAAGGTTCTTTGACGAGGGAGTCATCAGATTTCCTAAGAAAGACAAGGAGAAATTAAAACTGGTTAAAATTTCTAATAGCTACTTCAAAATTGATACTATCAAGGCATTATGGAGAAAGGTACTTCATGTTATCATGGAGTATATCACTCTGGATGGGAGATTTACTAGAGTGTATGGGAATCATTTCGCCATTCTTAACCACTTCCTCCATAAGGTACAAATTTATTTTCCTCACTACTTGTTATGTTCAATGAGTAATAGCCTTGAGGACCATAGGAAAAACCCCAGGAGATACCCCATTCTTCATCCCAGTCTTATTAGGTTAATTTACGAACACTATCAAAGCATGCCAGCTTTATCTAAACTTGTGGCCTCTTCGGAGTCTGAGGACTATGATACCGATAGTGGGGGTTCAAAGATTCAACCAAACAAGGAGAGAATTGTTGAAACCCACCCGTCCTCTGAGATGTTTGGTAAGAAAACCCAGTCTTAAAAACCCTAATTTGCTAAAGCTAACCCTGAGTCCTTGCCCAACCACTCTTCCCCCTTAAAAATTCATGTTCTTAAGGGCTCCCCTGCCAACAAGCTAGTTTCCTATTCTATGGATTCCATAGAAGAAAAAGTTGAGAACCTTGAAGCCAGTAGAAATTTTGTGCCCTCCCCTCCCACCTCTTTGAAATTTGAAGGTACCAAATTTCCTAGCTCCCCCAACCCGGGCAATGCAAATCTCATATTAGACCGGGTTTAGTCTGGTGACATTCTGGCCTCTACTAGAAATGACATCGGTGACATTTTCAAGGTCTTAAAGTGGGCCTATCAAGAAATTAATGAGCTCAATCAAAGAAAAAGGGATTTGTACAGTAAGTTGGATGAGCTAGAGCTGGAGCTAGCCGCCCTCAACAAAGAAGAAGGGAAACTAAATAAGAGCAGTATTGGAAAGAAAGGAGGTGATATTGAAGAGAAATACAAATCTATGGAAGAGGAAATGGTTAAAATAAAAAATAATTTAAAAATAGTCGTGGAACAAAATCATAAAATGGCTAGGTACAATGCCATTATTATCAATGCTATGTCTAAAAAACTAGAAAAAACACAACAAGGTTCGTTGGTCGTTGATTTGGAAGAGAATAAGGAAAACAAGAATGAGAACCAAGGTATTTCTAAACTGACCCTGGCCAATCTTAAAAGGAAAGCGCGTCCCACAACACAGATGGTTCAGATATTAAAGAGGAGAGTTTAGGACATGAATGAGCTAGAAGCTGAGACTACTGATCTTTTAAAAACTCAAATTTAGCTGTTGTTGGATTTCTGTCTAAATTTTTCATTTTGTGGCCTTTGTTGGCCTTTTTGTTGGCTGTGGGTGTTTACTGCTGTTATTTTTACAGGCTTTCTGATTGTGATCTCTTTTGACTCTTTCTTTATTCTGTAAAATTTTTGGTTTTGGGTCCCTATAAAACCCATTTTTTCCTCTTTCAAAAACAAATTCTAAGATTATTCTACTCCTACAGGTCCTTTAGCAGGATGTCCCATGAAACTGCTTGTTTACCATGCAAATGCATAGGGTTTATTGAAATTCCCACTTGCACAACTCCCCTGACCATGCCACTCACTCAGACACCTCTATTATGACCCCAATATGCTTAAACGTTAAAGAGATTCTCCCACTCTCATTGATTTTAACAAACCCTAGGCTAGAAGTTTCATTTTCATGCAATTTAAGCAATGATTTGCTTTAGACAACAACTCCAAGACTCACAAATCATTTCCCATTTCTTAAATGGACTTGTACACATTCAAATCACATTGTACACATCCTCTCCACTGAGCCACATGAAAGGTACTATAGGTGGAGGGCTTCAATAATTCATAATTTACTCAAAAATGCAAAATCTGGGTTCACTACTCGCCTTTAGAAAACTTGGCACAAAACTCACAAAAAATGAAAAGAAAGCACTCAAACCAACTTTAAAGGGGTCTTAGTCCTACTTCCCCCTCATTCCACATGCTATGCAACCATTTTCTTGTTGTATAGTGGCTGAACAATGGAGAAAACACATACTTTTTTATGTAGAATCCACAGTTTTTGCAAAGTAACTCAATATGATCTTATTGATTCTTCACAAAATTACATTCATCAATCCCCAAAATCGCTTCCTCAACCTTTTTTAATACTCTCCCCCACACAAAACAATTGACCAACTCCCAATAATTTACTTACAAACTAAGTTACCTATTCAGGTTCAGGGATTCGGTTCACCAATTTGGCTAAAATTTTTTTAGGGGTGGTTCGGTTCGTTAGTAAAAAAAATATGTAAAAATAAAAATATATTTATGCAACATAGAAGCATGAAATAGGATTAGAATATCACATAACATCATATAAACAACAAAACCACCATAAAATTGAATGTCATTTAAAACATGCATGATAAATATCCATTGTTGAAACTTGAATTGTGGCAGCTTGATATACAAAGTCTATTGATGCCAAGGTTCAATTTGTATGATTTTGAAAAAAGAAGCCAATTGCGTAGAGTTATCAACATTCTTTAGAAATCATAAGAATTTATTTAGTACACTATCCATTTTGATGTCTTCTTGCAATCTCAAACATTAAATTTATGAAGAAGTTAACTCTACTACCCACTAGTTTCCATTAAAAAGAAAGCAACAAGCTATGGTCTCATGGATTTTTTTCACACAAAAATCAGCATTGGAGTTCATTTGGAGGCTGAAAAACTACTTGTAACTACATAAATGCATCTTGTTCTACAACTCGTATGACCTAACTGACTATTCCATCACATCTGAATGGTTATGTTTAGGTTAGGTATGGTCCCCTTTCACACACAAATCAGCCAAAGTAATTTGAGCTACGTTCAATCAATGAAATCCCTTAAGAGTCCAAAGTGCAAGAGGGCAACAATCTTTGATAGACTGTTTCTCAAAAATTGTGATGCCTACAAAATTTTTAGTTGAGGCTATGGGATTGTGTTGGGCCCCTCTACAATAAAATCTCTTGGTTTTTGCTATCTCAGAGGCATTTTTTCGTGGTGGCAAGTTTTCAGCTAAGGGAAAAGTTGTTAGATGCAAGTAGTGTAAAGTTGCAAAGTGGTGCAACTTTCATTCAGCAACTTGTACGACCAAACAAACTATTCCAACAAGTTCAGATGATAACTTTTATGCTAGGGATGGTCCTCTTTTGCACCCAAATATGCTAAATCACTCCAAGCTACATTGGACCAACAATTTCCCTTAAGAGTCCAAAGTGCTAAAAGACAACAATCTTAGCTATTTCTTGGAAACCATGATGTTTATAGACTCTTTGTTTGAGGCTATGGGATCGTGTTTTCCCCATCTACAATAACCTCTCTCATTTTTTGTTATCTTGGAGGTTTTTTCCCGTGGTGGCAAGTTTTTCAGGTGAGGGAAAAGTTGTTAGATGCAAGCAATATAAAGTTGCAAAGTGGTGCAACTTTCATTTAGAAATTCCTACAACCAAACAGACTGTTCCAACATGTCTGGATGGGTACGTTTACACTAGGTATGGTCCTATTTTGTGCCCAAATATGCCGAATCACTCTGAGCTACATTGGATCAGTGATTTCCCTTAAGAGTCCAAAGTGCTAAAAGGAAAAAATCTTTGAAGGGCTATTTCTCAGAAACCGTGATATTTACAGATTCTTCGTTTGAGGCTATGGGATCATGTTTGGCCCATATAAAATAACCTCTCTTGGTTTTTTCTATCTTGGAGGCATTTTCCCGTGGTGGCAAGTTTTCAACTGAGGGAAAAGCTGTTAGATGCAAGCAATGTAAAGTTGCAAAGTGGTGCAACTTTCATTTAGTAACTCATACAACCAAACAAACTATTCCAACATGTTTGGATGGGTACGTTTATGCTAGCGATGGTCCTCTTTTGCATCCAAATATGCCAAATCACTCCAAGCTACATTGGACCGACGATTTCCCTTAAGAGTCCAAAGTGCTAAAAGACAACAATCTTTGGAGGGCTATTTCTCGAAAACTGTGACATTTACAAACTCTCTGTTTGAGGCTATGGGATCATGTTTGGCCCATATACAATAAAATATCTTGGCTTTTGCTATCTAAGAGGCATTTTTCATGGTGGAAAGTTTTCAGCTGAGGGAAAAGTTGTCAGATGCAAGCAGTGCAAAGTTGCAAAGTGGTGCAACTTTCATTCAAAAACTCATACAACCAAACAGACTATTCCAACACATATGTATGGGTACATTTATGCTAGGTATGGTCCTCTTTTGCACCTAAATATGTCGAATCACTCTGAGCTACATTGGACTGACAATTTCCCTTAAGAGTCGAAAGTGCTAAAAGACAATAATCTTTGAAAAACTATTTCTCAAAAACCGTGGCATTTACAAACTCTCCATTTGAGGCTATGGGATCGTGTTTGCCTCGTCTACAATAACTTTTTTTGGTGTTTGCTATCTCAAAGGAATTTTCCTATGGTGGCAAGTTTTTAGCTAAGGGAAAAGTTGTCAAATGCAAGCAGTGTAAAGTTACAAAGTAGTGCAACTTTCATTCGGCAACTCATACAACCAAAGATACTATTCCAACACATTTGGATGGGTATGTTTATGCTATGGATGGTTGTCTTTTGCACCCAAATACGTTGAATCACTCTGAGCTACATTGGACAGACGATTTCCCTTAAGAGTCCAAAGTGCTAAAACACCATACCATCTATTGTACGGTCTATAGTTGGATGGTATGGCCATGGTAGATTTTATTAGGACTGTATAAGGTGATATGTGAGTTTAGAGAGCTGGAAACATCTATACTTGAGTTGGTGAGTTGCCATGCAAGGTAAAAATGAGTGAAATTAGGTGAAAAATGGTGGTTACAACTTGCTAATGTCAATGAAACATGGGGGAAGAAATATTTAAGGTTGGATCAAGCTTGTACAGGTCCTAATAGACGTGTTTGATGAATTTATAGGGTGTGGCAAGGTTGAAAACATTGATTTCCTTAAAAACCTCATGAAAGTTGCTAAAAATAAAGTTGCACCCAAGTTGGATTTGAGGAGAAAAAGTGGCAAGCCACTATAATTTATTATATATAAATAGGAGATATTACAATACCTAGTTCAAACAAGCATACCAATAGGAAAGAACTAGGAAGAAAACCTTCAGTTACAGTAGCTTGATTAAGTACAAAAAGTTATTACAGAATTGTCCCAATAACAGTAAAAAAGCATACACCTATATGACTAATTCAACCTATGAGTTTCCAAAATATAGACCCCTTTACATTTTAAACATACCCTTTATACAATACCAAACATTTGAACCATATTTCAATAAACATCACTAGGTATATATTATGCCCATACACAATTATGACCTTTTTACATTGTTTCTAATTTGAAAATTCAAATTTTACAAAAAATTTCTATTGGAGGCATTCAGGGCACAGTCTTCCACAATAGTAGTATGTTCACATTCTGGACTGACAAGCACTTGTACAAACCATCAAGGTAGCTTAGAATATCCAATCTATATTATTCTAAATGACACAAAATATGATGAGATGGTAATGAAAACTATAAAAGACTCTTCGAATAACCAATCTATATTGTTGTAATTTGTCGCATACCTCTTTGAAAGGATCAAAGTTGGCTATTGTTGCAGCAGGTCCATGATCAATCATGCCAAGAATATCGCAAAAGTGGGAAAATGAGAAATCTATATTGTCACAATAGAAAAGATGCTTAGACTAACAAATCTATATTAATCTAAACAACTTGAATGATGATGAATTGGTGATGCAAACTATAAAAGATGCTTATAATAACCAATCTATATTATTCTAAATGACACAAAATATGATGAGATGGTAATGCAAACTATAAAAGATGCTTAAAATAACCAATCTATATTGTTGTAATATGTTGCATACCTCTCTAAAAGGATCAAAGCTAGCTATTGTTGCAGTAGGTCCATGATCAATCATGCCAGGAATATCACAAAAGTGGGAAAATGAGAAATCTATATTGTCACAATAGAGAAGATGCTTAGACTAACAAATCTATATTAATCTAAACAACCTGAATGATGATGAATTGGTGATGCAAACTATACAAGATGCTTAGAATAACCAATCTATATTGTTCTAATCCATCACATACCTCTTTGAAAGGATCAAAGTTGGCTATTGTTGCAGTAGGTCCATGATCAATCTTGCCAAAAATATCTCAAAAGTGCATACAAAATATCACTATTAAAGACACCTGCATTGAAATAGTATATAAAATATCAGTATTAAATAAAGAACACTAATGAACTTAATCATAATGAACATAAGCATTGTACCTTACATTCTTGAAAATGCTATTCAAGTGTTCCTGAAAGGTCATCTCTTTACTTAAGAGTATCCAATATTGCTTCATGATCAACATTACTAAGTGTCCATAGTTGTTTTGTATTTGGTATGGAATGATGCTTCAACAAATTAACATTTTTTGCTATAACAAGGTGCAAATACATGAGAATGGTTTTGTGTTTCTCATAGTCTTCAAATGCAAGTATGCCATTCTTTCTAATCATGTATGTTTGCAACCAACTTCCTGTAACCACAACTAAACCTGTAGGATACAAGAAAACATCATCATCTTCCATCGGTTGTGTTAGCTTATGCTTTACCTGCGCACATCGATCCAACCAATATTATGATCTCTTCATTTCCCTGTGATGCAACAACTCCAAAAACATGTCCTGGCTATAGTAGATCTGCAAGTAGGTCGTAATCAATTGAAGTTTCCATTGTGTCATTTGTCATGGATATTATTTGAGATAAAGGATTTAGATATTGTGGAACCCACGTATTCACCCACTCACTTGATTCACATTGATCCCACTCGCATTGAATACAACTTTGACAAAAGCAAGCCAACTCTCGTGTCCAAATGGTCCATGTGCCTGCATCTGAGCTTTGATATGAATGCATATTTGAGGAATATTTGATTGTATGAAAATCCAGTCTACCTCCCACTGTACCCTCCTTAACAAACCAAAATAATTTGTGCACTGTTGAATCAAGTGTCCTTCCCTGTGACAATGTTGAACTACAACAATCAACAATAGAATGTGCATTGCTGAATTTTGCTCCTGAAATATTCAATTGCTCCTTCACTAGAGCTCTCTTTATGCATGCACCTAATCCATCATGCTCCAAATATGAGGTAGACCCCTCTCTACATGCATTCTACTCAACCAATAAAACATACCGACATTCTTGAATTGACCTATGCAATTATCTGACCAAATTAGATGTTGGCCCAGTGCTATATCATGCTCTTGCAAGAACTCAAAAAAATTCTTGAAACACTGTTGGACATACTCGAACGAGTGATATATATCATCACTCATATAAAAATGATACTCTCTAATTATCTTCCGATCATACTTTGTACTATTAGGTGCATTTCTAAACGTTATGTGGACAAAAATAGCAATTTGAATGGAATTGTAATATTGAGATTGTACCTCATTTTGTGGTTGCAATGTGTAGTTTTTTACAAAATTGACCACTGATATAATAGTGCCAATTGGAAAAGAGTCCTTACACATCCTAAATTGTTGATCCAACTGCTGAAACCTATGACTATTGCATACTTGTAGAAAATATTTTCCTTAAAATCTGAAATAAAATCAACAACACTACATTCTTTTGTAACCAACTCACATCTAGAACCTTCACCTCCACTCTGCAAAGTATATTTGACTATCTCATATCTCTTTTTCTTAGAAAGCTTCTTTCCAAATTCATGTTTAGAATTCTCATGAAAACATTGAACAAACTTTGACAAGCCACGACATTGTGAGCACTTTGCATTTAAACAATCATTTCTATAGAAAAAGCAACCATCATCTCTAGAACACAAAACTAGATCTAGCAAGTCCCTTGATGATTTCGATAGATGCATTGCACCACACTCCTACAACATTTCATTAGTATGCAAAGTAGAACATATATAGCATAATAGCTCATGGGTATGTGGAGGATCACGATGGGCCAAAAAGTGGTGATATTATGGGTATGTGTAGGGTATGTGTCTGATGACATTTTTTTTACCCAAAATTGATGAAACAAAAAAAGGTTTTTAAAGGATATTCTCAACTTTCCACCAATATAAATTATGCTTTACTTTGAATTTAATAAATAATTATTATTCATTTTATATTTGAATTACGACTAAAGTCCTGATTGATAGGCTGATTGAAAAACATCTATAGCTTTCAAACGGTATCATAATTTTTGAATCCAAAACATGCATCACATTCTAAGCTTTCTATACCATAGGATTAAAAATTTAAGAAAAATTGAATTTCATGAAGTTTCAACCAAGTTAAGGTGGTTAGACATACGAGTTTTTATATTTTTTAAAAGTTGTAATAAAAAAATAATAATTAATTATTTACTTGGATAAAAATTACAAAAAATTATGCATCACATCCGTACATGAGTCCTCTACTTATATCTAAAATATCATAAAAAAATATTATCATTTTATTGTGGTTAGGGTGGTCAGACAAATACCTACTTATTTTTTCCCTGAAATTTAAGTACTACTACATTGAAATTTCAAATTTTTACCAAATAGATTTTTCTTTTTTTTTAAATAAACCTAGTAGTTTAGAAACTACATTCAATTTTCTACATATTCTATTCTTACATATTTTTGAAATAATATAGATAACTTATTAAAATATTTTTCAAGTTGCCTAGCTCTAATTTTTCTAAATTTTTCGCCACTTAAGTGCCTATTTTTTCCATGATGATCCTGCACATACCCTCATGGTACATTGAAAACTCCACATGGTATTTGCAACAAAAAGTATTAAAAATATTAAGAGGCACACAATAAAATGGCTTCAAACCTTCAAAATTCCTTTGTGAGATTTCCATATTTGGATGTGTTTCAATAAAATTTTTGAACAACATTTTTTGGATTGATTCCAAGAAATGTTTAGGATGTGGTGTACGGTCTCGATTGCCAATTCTTAACTTTAAAAAATCCTTTTCATTGGGTGATACTCTAGAGTTATCATGCCAAAATTACTGATTATCTGCTTTACATTATCAGTTAGCTTCTTATCAACACATGGAAGCCTCCCAAAAAAATCTCATATATCATTTTGAAGAGGATCATCTTTTCTTTCTCTTCTTGCAAGTGCTTTATTAAAAGTTTTACAATTTATGTCAAAATCAATATAAATTTATCTCATAAAGCGAGCCTTTTTCAATTGATGGCTTACTAGGGTGGTTGTAATTACTCTCTGAGCAGCTCTCTTATCCTTTTCCTTGTTATTTTTTCCAATAGACTTGAGAGCATTAAAAATATTTTTAACAATAATAGATTTTTTTTCTATCTTCTTGTTCACATGAATCTTCAATTTGGCTAGAAAAGGTCTCATCTTTTGCATCTTTAGCAATTGTACAAAAAGTTGGCATTGCTCAGTCAATGTCTTATCGCTAAAATATTGGTTGAAAAGTCTTCTAGCCCACAACCAAATAGTTTGTGTTGAACTCTTTCCTTCAATTTTTTTTATAATGTTTTCATCAAATTCAAGTAACCATTTAGGGGTTCTTGAA
>VDFB02167477.1:0-25704 GCA_007258455.2 Sequoia sempervirens
AAATAAATTAATAGTTAGTTCTTGCAAAGTTATTGATGTAAGGGATTTTGAAATGGTTATTCACGGGGAAACAATGGCTTTAAAAAAATTCAATGTATCGGATGTATTTTTCCGGATGAATCTAATGAAATTTCTCATCAACTTTGTTATTATTTGCAATATATTTCTTTAATATTGTTCTTGTAATTTTGTTGCTCTACATTGGTATCAGAGCATTAATGATTCATGTAAGTCTATGATTAAAGAGCATATAGAGCATTAATGATTCATGTAAGTCTATGATTAAAGAGCATATGGAGACTTGCTGTGCAGAAGGTGTTTGAAGGGGTTTTTTAGCACAAAAGTCATTTGAAGTGCTCCTTCTCTTGCCTTTACAATAGCTTCTCCGGATTGGGCATTGTGATGCATTTGAAGGCATGAATAAAGGTTGCTGCACAAAGGGCATATGAGTGAACAAGGAAGAAATCAAAATCTGTTTTTCGGTCTTTGGTAAGCAGTTTTTGAATGTGTGAACCGACAGCCTGTAAGGAGGTGATATGGTATGAGTCTTTTTAAAAACAAAAAAATTGCAGTTCATTCTGAATATTTATGATCTCTCTCTTGTTCTATAAAATGATGAGATTGATTTTATTTCAAATGGAGAAATCATATTTTATTTCAAAGTTTGAAGGTCACGAGTTTCATACATGGCAAGCCAAAGTGCAATTGGTTTTAATAGAGAAAGATCTCTCGGAGATTGTTAATGGAACTATTAAAAAACCACAAGATGTAGATGAACAATCAAAATGGACAGCAAAAGATCATAAAGCTACAGCAGTGATTGGACTTGGATTATCCGATGCATATTTACATCATATTGATTTGAAACCAAATATCATGGGAAAGTCTTAATTCCTTATTTGGTTCACAGGCTCTAAGTGCTAAAATGGGAATGAAGCAAAAACTTTTTGGTTTGAAAATGAATGAGGATAATAGTATTGTTCAACATATTAGTACGTTGTGTTCTCTTCTTAATCAACATGCTAGAATAAAATGCACAATTGATGATGGTGATGCCAAGACTATTTTATTAAATAGTATGCCTTCAAGTTTTGACAATATTGTGTTTACTTTAAACAAATTGAATCCAAGTCCAAGCTTAGAGAATGTGATATCTTATTTAATTGATGAAGAGAAAAGAGTCTCTAAAACTCACTCAACTTTTAAAATCTTCTTTATTTGTCAAAAATAAAAATAATGCTTCAATAGGAAAGAATAATTACAAATGCATGCTTCTATTGTAACAAAAGGGGACACATTCTAATGAATACAGTTACAAATTTGCATGGTTGCTTGGAGGATTCTTATTGATCTATGTCTACTCCTACGTGGAATTATTTGGAAAATCAAATCTAGCGTTGATTCTAGTGTTTGAGTCTTGGGAATCCACATGTTATACCTAATTATCTTTATTTTTCATGATACTAATGTGGGGTTGAATCTATTTTTCAATTATTTGAGATTGGAGCATTGATTATGTATTTCTCTTTTGAGATGTTGTATATTTGCGTATCTTTTCTGATGTGGATTTCGTTTGGTAGGGCATATTCTTGGTCGCCATTATTACATTAGTGTGTATTGCAATGAGAGATGGTTTTTGGGAGTGTATGATAGAAAATTGTCGTCACTAGGGTTTACCTAGGACAACAAACTTTCTGTACTCCACATTCAAGGAAACCCTAGAGATCTCAATCCAATGATAGGAATAGGAGAGAGAGATATCTTGCAATAGGGTATCCTAGGGTCTGATTTATGACTACAAGAGGGGTTCACAACCAAGCTAGGGCTTGGAAAGACTAATGAAATTCAAGATCTAATGTTCAAACCTAGTGATGCATGAAACTTGAATGAATGGCCTAGAAATGTACATAAATCATAACAAAAAGCTGTAAAATCGTAGGCATGCACATGGAAACCTGTAGGGGCTTGAATGAGAACTGGAAATGCTAGAAACATTGATTCTGAAGTTGAATGGCACTCATATGCTAGTTTGGGTGATTTAGTTGGGTTCTACTTGGATTCCCGTATTGGACACAAAATGTCCCAAAACTACTCCCTCAGTCATCATCATGAAGCCTTTTCAATAATATGGCAAACAAAATTTGCATGCTCAAACTAGTTCAAACCCATTGAAAACTCAAACTCAATCCAATATGAATCTGCCACATGTCAATCAAATTCCAACTTTCACCCCCAATATCAAAAATCAAATACCATCTTTCACTCATAACATTCAAAACCAAAACCCATCACATGCATTTGGGACCAACCTCAATTCATTCACCCCAAATATTGGATTGCAAAATGTTAACTCAAGCATAGGTCACCCATATCATAATGCGGTTGCTAGTGCAATGGACACATCATTCACTCAAGTTGATGTCTTCACAAATCAAATGCTAGCACTACAAAGACAAGTTGACAATATGCAAATATCAATGAAGAAAACCTAGTCCACACAAGAGATATGTCCATATCATTTTGACATGAGCATATATATGCATCGTACCTTTCCTCACAACTATGTTATTATGAATTTCACTAAATATAGGGGAAAGGGAAGTCCAGTTGAACATGCGAGGGAGTTTCACACCGCTTGCATAGATATTGCATTTGAACATACATACCCAATGAGATTGTTCCCAAGAACTCTCGCGGGACAAGCACTTGAATGGTTTTTCCATTTACCAACAGGGATATGAACATGGGATGAGTTAGCCAACAAATTTGTTACACATTTCGCCTACAACATTGAAAACGATATTTCCATAGCCACATTATGTCAAACCAAACAAGACGAAGGTGAAACTTTCATATCATTCTTCCAAAGATGGAGAAGCTTGGCTAGTAGGTGTCCTTGTGAGATACCCGAGAAACAAAAATTTCTCATGTTGGTGGAAAACTTGGTCATAGAATTGAAATACCAATTGCAAGTCCGTCGTTGCACCGCATTTGCATTAAGAATTTCACAAACGATGGAGTTGTAGACAGAAAGGAAACACACAAAAATGGTCCTACACTTACTCTCAAAGGACCTAATGCATCAAATAACCCACCACATGTTCCTAAGAAAGCAAAAAACACAATTTAGATAACCAAGAATGTGGACCTCAGATAAACATTCAACGAAGACGCAAATACACTCCCTTGGGGGAACCTGTCGAATCCATCTTGAGACAACTTTCACATTCTAATGTCATATGACTTCCAAAGGTGAAACATTATGATCCGGGGCCTTTCAAACCATCTAGGTGGGATGACAATGCTTTTGTGACTATCACCGCATCAAAGGATATAAGACTTCGTCATGTCGACAACTCGAAAACATAATCCAATACCTTATCGAAAATGGTGTCATAGAGGTAGACAACCATCAAGAAACTTCAAATAGTGATCATACCATCTTTAAAGATACTTAGAATGACCGTGGGATGGGGAAAGCCTCTAGTTTGGGTATAAAGACTAATGACCAAACCATTTATACCCGTGTTTACCACAAATATATCATAAACAATATCCAAACCTTGGATGAAAATGTCAATACCATCACAATCAAGAAACCCCTAGAATGTGCAGGACTTCACAATATTACGAACCAAGGTGTGCTTGCAAGGTGCTCCTAAATTGAAACCAAGGGCCCAACATTATCTTTAAGACCATTTGGGGAAGACACCTACCCATATATCTATCCTTGAGTTAATTCGCATATCTCTTGAGAATAAAGCAATCCTAGATAAAGCCTTGCAAGACATTTCTATGTCCAGAGACCTTGATGTCAATCAATTCTAAGCAATGGTGGGATACTTAGCCAATACCCACCGCGTCACCTTTTCTGATCGAGATTTTTTCTCACAAGATTCCAACCATAACAATCCTTTACACCTAGGAGTCTATATCAATAAAAATAAAACTAGACGAGTCTTGGTAGATTGTGGAGCCGGATTGAATATTTTCACTATAAAAATGGTTACGACATTAGGTTTATCTGAAGCTTGCATGGGCTCATCAAAGATTAATATCATAAAGGCTTATGATGATGCAGAACGCTCTTCCAAGGGTTCCATATCACTACCTATAAGAGTTGGGGCCGCTATATTGGATACCACATTCTAAGTATTGGACTTGGATCTTCCCTATGCCTCAAACTTCCTCACAATGAAACTGAGATCGCAATAGTTGGTGATCCTAATCCTTTTCAATATCGTAGCAACCTAAGAGGGACACCCGAACAACAGTGCCAATCAATCGAGAAAGTCCATCATCCACTTCATCCCATTATGTCGATCCCTCCACTTTAACCAATGCATCAAATTTCACCATTCCATCGCCTAACCCCAAGGTCTAGGTCCAAGACAAAGGGTGTGGGGAATATCATATGAAGACATCCTATTGCATCAACAAACTACTTGCATCTCTAAAATCCTATGGTAAGCTGTTTGATATCAAAAGGAACCCAAGGTCATTATTCGAGCATCTCCCAGCACAACCTTCACAAAATGGGGAGAGTTGAGTAAAGAGGCTATTAATGAAGAGGACATCACCTCCTAGTTATACATCGAAGAAGAATACGTTGAACCTAAATAGATCCCAATCGAGCATTATGGTAAGGGATTTGAGATCGTGAAACACAAAGGTTGTGATGGAAAAAATGAACTCGGTTTACACAAGAGTGGAAAGACGAAACATTGGATACCTCCCAAGCGGCCAAAGAACATAAGGCTAGGGTATGAACCATTAAAAGTGAATTCTCCTAGTACCAAGGTGCTTTCAGGTGGGGAGGTTAGTGCTTCAAAAGATATCGAGGCATCTAAGGATTACCATGCTGAGATTGACTCCAATGAATGGGAGTGGGACTCTTACAGGCACATCCAATGACTACAATCTAGCTAATACCTTTCACAAAATTGACTTATCCAATCACCCAGCTGAAGGCCAGGCTTGGATCGATTCCTTTTGTGATACCGATAATACTTCCACTTTCACCTTATCCTCCTCTTCACTAAATCTCAACAACATTGATGATGGCATTTCTCTTGTATACCTGCAATCGATAGAGTGGGACCAGCAAGGACAACCCGCCTTAGACACTTTCGAAAATGATGAAGCAATAGCCGAGTTTATGGGACTACGTGATGACATACCCTATGGGGATCCTAAAGCTAGCTTTACTATAGATCTTGACAACACAACATACTTTTGGGTGTATATCCCACCCTACAGTCGCAAAAGTAAAAATAAAAAAATAAAAAATGAAAGGTCTTTAGGCAAAAATTGAAAGGCGTCTCTAGACCTAGAAAAAGTAAAAAGAAAGGACACATCTAAGGGTTAAAACCTCCCCGAGGCACCCAAGGATGGAGGGTTGAACTTACTCCCCATAAGTCAAGAGAAATCACCAATGCTAGTAGAGAAGTCTATGGAAGTCAACATGAGGACTGATGAAAATCTCAAAATTATCCACTTTGTAGTATCTTTTATGAAAAAAAAAGCAACCAAAGTTTCACTCCTTCTTCATAGAAAAACATATCAAATTCACTTGCTCTTATGCAGACATGCTAGGTTTGGATCTTGAGTTGGTATTACATCACTTGTCATTATTTATTGACGCTAAACCAATCGAACAAAAGCTAAGGAAAATGCATCCTCAAATTGCCCTGTACTGGTAAAGGAAAAGTTAAAGAAGTTACTTGATGTTGGCTTCATTTGACTTATGGACTATGTAGAGTGGATTTCCAATTTGATGCCAGTGACAAAGACAATGGGAGGAATCCGCATATGTACTGATTTTAGAGATCTAAACAAGGTGTGCCCAAAAGACGATTCCCCTTTACCGAACGTCGACACCATAATGGACTTAACAACAGGGTATGAGATGCTACCCCTCATGGATGGATTCCCAGGATACAATCAAATTAGGATAGCTCCTAAAGACTATCATAAGACAACTTTCACATGTCATTGGGGAGCATATTGATGGAAAGTCATGCCATTCGGATTGAAAAATGTTGGAGCTACATATCAGCGAGCCATGACCACCATCTTTCATGATCTCATGCATACCCTTATGAAATATTTTGCGGATGACCTCTTAGCCAGATCATTGTCAAGGGGTGATCATTTGTGAGTGTTAGACAAAACTTTCATGAGATTAGAATAATACAAAGTATGACTGAATCCAAAGAAATGTGTGTTTGGAGTAACATCGGGAAAAATCCTAGGGTACAATGTCTCTAGAAGAGGTATTGATGTCGACCACACCAAAGTAAAGCGTATCATAGACATACCACTACCAACCAATATAAGCCAATTACAAACACTCCAAGGTAGATTAAAATCCCATTGAGCTCAACTACAGTCCCATTGAACGTGCCTGCTTTGCAGTGGTTTTTACCACTCAAAAACTCAAGAATTACATGTTAAACCATCAAACGAAGCTCGTAGCCAAGATTGGCGGGCCTTGAAATATCTCCTCAGTAAAGCAACTTTGACAGGAGGGTCTTCCAAATGGGTAATGATACTAAGAGAATACGACATCCAGTATGTTGAGTGGAAAGAAATAAAAGGACGTGTTATAGCCGACCAACTCACAGATGTACCCACTACAGCAGACCATCCATTGGTATTAGAATTCCCCAATGAGTCTATATTCACACTAGACACTTCAGTCACATGGAAGTTATATTTTGAGGGATCTCACACAAGTCATGGTTCAAGAGCAAGGATATTGTTTGACACATCCCAAGGGGATACTATACCAAAGTCATTTAGAATCACTTAATCTTGTACAAACAACATAGCAGAGTATGAGGCACTACTTACAAGACTTTGCATGGCCATCAAATGGAAGATCAAAAGTCTTCAAGTGCTATGGTGACTCATAGCTGGTTGTCTGGCAGGTCAGCGATGACTATGACATGAAGGACGAGAAGCTCACTCCTTACAAATGAATGATTGACACTTTTATGCAATAAATTGATGACATCATCTTTCGACGGGTTCCCAAAATCCAAGTGGTTGACTTTCCTTCCCTGAGGGTATCCATGTAAGGGCTTATTGATGACAAGGAATATCGCATATCCAGATTGAATGAGTTAGAATTGTTTGATGAGAAAAGAGAAAATGCATTGGTTCACCTACATTCTTGTCAAAATCTTCTTCGTCGCAGTTATAATAAGAAGGTTTTGGTCTGACACTTGACATCGGTGACTTGGTCTTAATGGAAAATCCTAAGAATCAAGCAAAAAGAGAGAAGCCTAGTAAATTTGAGCCTAATTGGTTGGGTCCGTACGTCATAATAATAGTATATGGGTCTGGTGCATATCATATTTCGAATCCTAAAGGTGAACCATTGTCAAAGCCTATCAATAGCCTCCACTTGTGCAAGTTCCACACCTAGCTTCAGAGAGCCTTTGTCAAAAACTCAAAAATATAAAAAAAATCAAAAATCCAAAAAAATTGTCACCTTGATGAAAACCTAGCAAATAGGCATCTTGTGTGATGACAAAAAATCAACAAAATAGTAAATAAATAATTCGTCCAATAGTGAAAACCAATTTGGTGGTGCTTTGGATAAGTACCATGGTGAAAACCTGGCAATTAGGTGCCATGTGTTCTCACCATTCATAATAATTTTTTGTTGTCCTTCCCATCACTTGGAATGGTTGACATTTCACATCTTTCACCTTCCATACCCATCCACGATAAGGCTTATCCAATTCCATTCCCAATTAGTTGGTCTTATACTTGACCGGGAGCAAGTACTTAACTCATGTCTTTAATTGATCCTAGACTTGGTATTGGAGATCACTATGTCAAAAATCTAAATAATCAGAAAAATCCAAAAAAATCATAAAGATTTAAAAATCCAAAAAAACCAAAACATGTCACAAACCCAAGAAAATCAAAATATCCTCAAAAACAAAAATATATTGAAATATTCCCAACAATTCAAAAACATCCAAATAACCTTGAAAATCCCAAAAACACTGTCAAGTCAATGACAATAGAACTATGTTGCCTCAGCGACTTCGCATAGGCAAGGCCATCATCGATGAGCCCTAATGAGCTTTCAACATTTTTTGTTGCAAGTGAGCTCAAACACATACATAAGCTTAAATACCACAACCCATTGCATATTATTTTTCCACTTCAAAGTTCTAAAATTGAAGTTTGGTAAGTAACACAATCCCCTAAAGATTCCACTTAATTCAAGGCCAATACCATGACCTTCAATTATTATTTTCAGTTCCTTGTGTTGGTGTAAGACTGAATTAGAACTTATGTTGTTAAATTATGGTACTCATCTCACCATTGACAGTGTGTGAGATGTTGCTGAAAAAGGAACTACAACTAGCCATGTCTCCCTTTAGTGAGCGATGACCTAAGACCATCTACCAGGATTTATGACACAAGGGCATGTAGGAACTAGTTGTTTCTTACTTGCAGTGATTTTAGTAATTTATATTTTCTACTCAAATTGAAAATAATTAAGAAGACAAGTTTCTATTATTGCAGCCATAGCTAGGACTGATGTAGAGGTAAGGTAAGTCCAATTGGGATTTGATGCAAAGTATTCTTAAGGGATATATAAGAGATTGACAAGAGGAAAAAATGAAAATGGGAAAAATTGGATATGATCCATCCAAGCATGATATCTTGCAACCTACTTATGTACATGTTTAGCATTTAGCCTCATAAAAAAATTCTAAGTTCATTGGCTACACATAAATTTGTCCATTTGAACATTCCTCAAAGCAGTGTACTAAACAAGACTCCATTACAACAGCCTAAAGAAGTCTAACAAGGTTTAGTTAGTGAATATGCACAACAGTTTGATTCTTGACTAAGTAGTCCACCAGAAACGCTGGGATGGAGAGTCCAACCAAATATGATATCTAAAAACCCACTCAACAAGTTTTATCCCTGCAAATCAATACAGATTAATTACTTAAGTAGTTATGCAGGACTTGAGTACCTCAATCTGTCTCATAATGAGGTTCAAGGCACTTTTCCAGCATCTTTTGGCAACCAACTGAAAAGCCTTCAAGACATTGATTTGTCTTTGAATAACTTATCAGGCCTACTTCTAACATCTCTAGCGAAGCTAGAAAGGCTTCAGCATTTAAATGTGTCATACAATCACTTCTCAGTACCAGTCCCCTGTTCTAGAGCATATAAGAAGCAGAACATGAAATCATTTTTGGGGACCTTAAAAAAGATGAAAAATGGAACTGTCGAGACAGAGTACGCCTCTGAAATCTCTAGTTGTTGTTCAACTTCGACCTATGCAGTAAAACTAAATAAAAAATATTTCACTAAACTGTATAAACCCTATAATTTAACAAAACTTATATTATTTAGGAGTAAAAAAAATGGGTGCATAGAAACTAACCCAGAGGAATTTGGCGTAAGGGGTATCTATGCAGAGATGGGGAAAGACTTGATCTATCTACTTGGAGGCATCACACCATTCTGCCCAAAGTTTAAAATTACAGGTTTTCCTTGGCTAAGAATGGCATCAAACTTTGCTTTAGATTGGAGATCTTCTACATTGGAACCCATTTCCAATCTCTGAAAAATGGTTTTTCCTGGATGGATTTTTGGGGGCTATTTAGCTGAGAGGATAGAATTGTGTCGCGTTGTTGAAGATACCAGATAAATAATAGGCAGAGTTTGCAATAAAAATACGAAACCCTACCACAACAGAATTTTTTTTAAATTACACGAACAAAAAACAATCTTCCTACAACTGTTGCTTCAATCTACTCAAGCAAAGTAGCCTTTTTCTGGTTGGTTTCCCATGAACATTATTATGGTCTCGAGAAACTCAAATAACACAAATCTGCAGACGGCGAAGGGGCGAAAACTGTTATCGCCTTCAATGTTGATGACTTCAAATAACACAAATCTTCAGACGGTGGAGGGGCGGAAATTGTTATCGCCTTGCAGCCCCAGAAGCTCTGCCTATGCTCTTTCCAGTGTCGTGTTGTCCAGGATGTGGAGGAGCTGTAACCAGTAGTGGAGGGGAAAAGCAGCAAAAAAGGTTAAAAATAGCAGAAAAAAGGGCGAAAAATGGTGAACAGTTGAGATTTGTTACATCGTAGTCCATGGTCTATCGTCAATCAGCATCATTGGCCATAAAAAATGGGTTGCAAAACTTGAGTGTATAAGAAGATATAGATAGTGAGTGAATTCGAATGATTTTTTTGAAGGATATATTTTTAAGAAAGAGAATAAATGAATAGGCTTAAACAATTATAAATGTAATGCTATTTTATTATAATTAAGGAAGATTATAGGTTAATAAATTAATAAATTTTTTGAACATATATATATGGAAATCCTATTAAGAAGTTATGGGTATGGTATTTTAAGTCTAGGTGTAAATAGGAAAATTTCAAAGAAATAGTAACTCTACAATATGAATATGAATATGAACACACATATATGATCTAGGATTTTCAATAATGTTAATGAACAAATAAAGAAACAAAAATCAGCATATATACAAAGGTTATAAGTTAGATCTTATAGAAATTAAGTTTTATGACTCAAGGTTAGGAAAAATGTTTATCGTTATACATGTACACACAAATCATTTTAAAAAATTCAAAAACATAAAGAAAATTTCAAAGATAGGCAGAACGGATCATTAGACTCTAATACCAAATGTGATGCTGCTTTCCTTTATTAGTTATTTAAGTATTAGTAGTGGATTTAATATAATAATTATTAGAGTTAATATAATTTATATTATGCAATGTTATCAAAATAAATGTGAATAATTAATATAAACTACAAACATGTGACAATTAAATAATTAACATAATAATTAATTATTGAAGAATTAGTTTATAATTTTATTTATTTTAATATACATCTATTCTAAATATAAATGGGTGTAGTGTAATGACATATATTAAAAAGGTTGTGTTGCTGTGAAGTTCCTTCCAAATGCTCGCAGGATGGTTTTGTTCGTTGATTTGCTAACAAATTGAGAGTCGTGGTGGTTCAATCGAATGTGCGTGTTTTAATAAAAAAAATTGATCTATTTCAAATGCATAAATTTAATGGATAATTTTTAAAAAAAAAAAAAATCTCTCAACTAATATATTTGAGGAAAACTGGCGCTTTGATCTTGTCATGAATTTCCTTCCAAAAGGTTTTTTTTGTTTTGATTTTCAAGTGTGAGGAAGATAGAGATAAAATTTTGGACGGGCCAATTTGGAAGAGTGGATCGTCTTACTTGTATCTCCAAAAATGGTTGCAAAAATTCAACCCACTAGAATATCGCCCTCGCAGTGGCCCAACGTGGTTACATTTATACAACCTTCCATACGAATACTAGTTAGAGATTTCTATTGCAAAAATCGAGAATGTAGTGGGCAAGACGATGGATGTTGACCTGAGGGAAGGGGAATCCTTAATTTATGCTAGAATATTGGTCCTTTCGATAAAAGATATCCCACAAACAATTCTCTTAGATGCCAATGGCAGCGTGTGGAGGCAGTGCATTGAGGTCAAACCACCTAAATTCTTCTAATTAAAATGTAGATGTAGAAACCATAATGAAGTTCAAATTGTAAACAGTTTCCTTCGAACACCAAAAATGTTCGGAGGGAGAAAACTCAAAAGATGGAAATGGCAGGCGACCAAATGAAAGGAAGAAAGAAATGAGGCTGTTGAAATAGAAATAAAGGGCTTGCAAGCCTCAACCCACGTCAAGAACTGGGAGACTGTTTTGTTTGAGCCAATTGAATCAATAAATCTAGAGGTTGGTGAGCAGAAAGAAGAAGGGGAAATCGATGGCTCGGGTGGTGGGAACTTGTCACCCATGAAATGATTGAATGGCGTGAAAATGAAGACACAGAGGGGTCGAACCAGGTGTCCGAATGTGAGAATCTAGAAGAACTAGATACTCTTGAAATAAGGAAAATCTTCCAAATTACTAAATTTGTTCTGGTCTCAAAGGTAGGAAGGAATTCCTATAAACAAAAGCATGAAGAAGAAGCCTTGCGTGGTGATCAACCTTAAATCTGTTCCTACATGACTCAATCCAGGGGAGCATAGACCTCCCTTGGGGGGAGATGAAGATTCTTTCATGGAACGTTAGGGGAATTTATGTCCCTAATAAGAGGCGACTGGTCAAATGTCAATTGGATTGTCAAAATTTGGAAATTGTCCTCTTTCATGAGACAAAGTTGGAAGGTGAAGAAATCGATGCATTCATCAATTTCTGCAAAGGATGGGAAGGAATATTCACAAATGCAATTGGTGCTTTTGGTAGGCTTGGCGTTCTCTGGAAATTAGGAAGAATCAAAGTGGAAGTCTCTACTTCCAATCAGAACTAGATGAAATTAGAGGTAACGAAAATCCAAACTAACTCATTTTTTGAAATTCATAATGTGTATGGCCCTACGAAATCTGTGGAGAAAAAATTATTATGGGACGTAATATCAAGCACCTTAAGCAATAGTAGGGTAATCATTGAGGGGGATTTTAATGCCATCATGGATTTTTAAGTGAAAAATTAGGGGGTTCTCAGTAAATTCTTTAGGCCCAAAAATATTTTGTGAAATTCATCAAAGAAAATAAATTGATTGATATTAAAGCCTCAAATGGTATCTATACCTAGAACGATAGGAGGAAGGATTTTACTAATATAGCCAAAAGGCTAGATAGATTTCTTATGTCTAAGGATTAGTTGTAGGGTAATCGTTTACCAATTTCCTCCATTTGGCCAATAAAATTTTTAGATCATTATCCGATTGATCTCGTAATCAATGAAGAAACAAGACCAACAAGTGGATGATTCAGGTTCGAGAAAATATGGATGAGGGCAATAGAACTGCCTGATCTCCTAAGGCTCTAGTGGATGGAACCTCTGAGGTTGAAAGGATCAAAGATGTTTCTCTTCCAGAAAAAGTTGCAAAGGATGAAGGATCATCTAAAAAATTGGGACAAAACTTACTTCAAAAATATATTTAAGGAAAAGGAGCGCATTGAAGCAGAGTTGACCTTGCTCGGGGAAGCCATTCTAAAATAGGGGATGATGAATGAGGAACTTGAAAGTGAGAAACTTCTAATGGTGGAGTATAATGAAATCTTGGCAAGGGAAGAGTGTTACTGGAGGTTGAAATCTAGAGACATGTGGTTGGCAGAAGGCGATATGAACACAAGATTCTTTCGTAACTCAACCAAAGTGAAACACAACTCGAATAGAATCTCTCGTATTGCACTCAGTGGTGATGGTTATGTCTCAAGCGAGCGGGAAATTCAGGAGGTGGGGGTTGATTTCTTCTCTTCTTTGTTGGGTGGTAATGGTGAAGTAGAGCAAATGGATCTTGGCATTATCAATGACATCATTTCCAACGATAAAGGAAGAAGACAATGAGTTTCTGTATGAAAGGATCTTGAAGGAGGAGGTAAAATTGGCTTTGTTCGAAATGCAGCCAAACAAAACCCCAGGTCTCGACATCTTCAATGCTTTATTTCATTAGCAGTTCTAGGACTTCATGGGGGAGTAGATCTACAAAGTGGTAGAGGAATCAAGGAGGAAGAAAACACTCCTCAAAGATTTGAACAACACGAACATAGTGTTGATTCCCAAAAAAGAAGATTGTGAGTCCTTTGTTGACTACCGCCTGATTGCTTTATGCAATGCAATATATAAAATCATCTATAAAGTGGTCGCTAATAGGCTGAAGTGGATTCTTTCTTGCATTATCTCCCTTGAACAAAGGGGTTTCGTACCTGGCAGGTGTATTGCAGATAGTATTATCATTGCTCATGAAACTTTGTACTCGTTGAAAACCTCTAAATCCAATGGCATGGTGGTAAAAATAGATATGAGTAAGGCGTGTGTGTAGACATACTAAATTAGCATCATTCACATTCATCCATTCATCAGGTAAAGCAAGTTCATTAAATTCAATCTCTAAGGTCATTCATTTAAATTGAATAAATTAACTTTATTTAATTTAAGCCTATCATTATCCCTTTTTGTTTAAATAAATCAAACCTTTATTTAATTAAATCTGAGATCACCTTTCATCTCCCTTTGATTTAGTTTAAATCCCTAAATCTAAGTCAAATGGGTCAAATCACCTAATCCCCCACTAAATTAATCCAATCCTGATTAATCTAATCGAATCACCCATCACATCCTCTAGGTTTTCCCACTTGCACAAATAAATCAATTTATTGATTTATTAATTCATCATATTCCATCAACATGGCATATTTGAGGAATATTCTCTAAGTTTGAAATCTCCCCACAAATTGACATGTACATCCAACAAAGCATTTAAGAGGTCTTACATGTCTCTTGCAAAGGTCAAACTTAGCATTTAACTCTCAAATTCAAATTCAAATCTCCCCCTCTTTCGCACATTCACCAAAATGTGCTCATTCCTCAACCTATCACAAGTTGACAAGTGGCTCCTTCCTATTGGTGGACCTTTAGTCCCACATCCTCCATGTTTGGCATTCTTTTATCCTTCTTGGCTATAAATAGAGGCCTCCTCTATTGTATTAATCCTCCACAACTCATCATCTTGGTCATCAATATATCAGGAGCTTATCAAGGGTTGGGAAAGGGCTTATTTCCATAGAAGCACCAATCCACTATGGGATAGGGTTTGGTCATGTTCTTATATGCTTGCAATTAGTTTTTTTTGTTCTATTTAGTCTGCATATTTTAGCATGGTTAAATATTTCATAGGGATGTTGAATTTAATGTGTTTCAAATAACTAACATGATAATATTATATTAAGATTTAAACATTTTGTAGATTTAAGTATGATAGGGTGTGGTGGAATTTCCTCATGGTAGTGCTAAAAAAAATTAGATTCGGTGATGTGTGGCTTCATGAGTCCAATTTATGGCTCGATTTTGATAGAGTTTATTATCCATTTGTTGTTGTTGTCATAGACTCTGATACTTGGATGTTGACATTTTCATGTTATTTCCTCAAAACCATAGACATTGGGCATAAGTTTATCTTTGTAACCTTTAAGTGGCATTGACATGTTATATGAATTATCTATGTTACTTTTACATGTGGATTAATGAATGTTACTTTAAGATAGTTATAGATATGCAATTGTTTTGTGGGCCAATGTTTTCATGTAGATATAATTAGAGCCTACAAAATTGAGGAAGATTCTACCAGCTGGTCATTTTCCATAAAGGTCAACAAGGTGATCATTCAAAGGTCAATGGAGGGAAGACTCTTAGCGGAGGGAAATTCCTAGTTCAAAACAAATAATTGTAACTACCAAGTTGTAAATGGTCATAATAGTTTGTTGAGAGAATATAGGAGTTAATGTTGTGCTAGATCTGCATTAAGGAAAATCGGCTTAACCAGATTCCACGCATGCATAACCTCCTTTCCACTTTCTATTTTTTCCATAAAGTGGCGTCCCCCTAATCTGTTGGAGTTGACTACCTTCCTAGGTAGTTAGTTAGTAGTTTTTTTCCTTATATAAATAAGACTTGGATGCTCCTTCTTAGAAGGTTGATTGATCTGATGTTGTACTCGCATTCTTAGTTTTTCAGTAATACAGTTACATTGCTCTATTGTAATCATGTTTTCTCAATGAATAAAATGAAGTTATAAGTTTGTTGCATCTGAGTTTGTCATAAGGGATACTCATCCAAGGGGGGCCACTTGGTGAGCATTCCATCCTTTATCTTAGTTATTATTTTGTTGTTCAGCAATAGTTATAAATCTGGCAACTGTTTGTTCCTGCAGCCACTAGAATTTCATTATGTGACTGTTCCTGCAACCAAAGCAGACAGAGTAGTTTCCTGTCTATTCGCTAGATTTTCATTTCTGTCATGCACTTCAGCTTAGTATAGTTGTTGGTTGATATTCAATACTTATGTTACTTCTTTCTCAGCAATTTACTTTCAACATTATGTCTTTCTTAAGTTGTAGGATGAATATGGCTACTATGGATTCCTAGTGCACATGTCGTGTTGACCCATTTCAAGTCTACGTCTTTGGGTTGACAATTAAATGAACCTTCATAATGATTGACATAGCTATTCGGATTAGATGTCCAATATCTGACTATGACATGAAGGATGAGAAGCTCACTCCTTACAAACAAATGATTGACACTTTTATGCAATACATTGATGACATCATCTTTCGACGGGTTCCCAAAATCCAAGTGGTTGACTTTCCTTCCCTGATGGTATCCATGTAAGGGCTTATTGATGACAAGGAATATCGCATATCCAGATTGAATGAGTTAGAATTGTTTGATGAGAAAAGAGAAAATGCATTGGTTCACCTACATTCTTATGAAAATCTTCTTCGTCGCAGTTATAATAAGAAGGTTTTGGTCTGACACTTGACATCGGTGACTTGGTCTTAATGTAAAATCCTAAGAATCAAGCAAAAAGAAATAAGCCTAGTAAATTTGAGCCTAATTGGTTGGGTCCGTACGTCATAATAATAGTATATGGGTCTGGTGCATATCATATTTCGAATCTTGAAGGTGAACCATTGTCAAAGCCTATCAATAGCCTCCACTTGTGCAAATTCCACACCTAGCTTCAGAGAGCCTTTGTCAAAAACTCAAAAATATAAAATAAATCAAAAATCCAAAAAAATTGTCACCTCGATGAAAACCTAGCAAATAGGCATCCTGTGTGATGACAAAAAATAAACAAAATAGTAAATAAATAATTCTTCCAATAGTGAAAACCAATTTGGCGGTGCTTTGGATAAGTATCGTGGTGAAAACCTGGCAATTAGGCGCCATGTGTAGTCAGCCTTCGTCTTATCATCTACTATCACTCTATCTCATTTTCCATCCTCGCTCATAATAAATTCACCTGCACGGTTTTTCTCACCATTCATAATAATTTGTTATTGTCCTTCCCATCACTTGGAATGGTTGACATTTCACATCTTTTGCCTTCCATACCCATCCACGATAAGGCTTATCCAATTCCATTCCCAATAAGTTGGTCTTATACTTGACTGGGAGCAAGTACTTAACTCATTTCTTTAATTGATCCTAGACTTGGTATTGGAGATCACTATGTCAAAAATCTAAATAATCAAAAATTCCAAAAATCCAAAAAAATCATAAAGATTTAAAAATCCAAAAACACCAAAACATGCCACAAACCCAAGAAAATCAAAATATCCTCAAAAACAAAAAAATATTGAAATATTCCCAGCAATTCAAAAATATCCAAATAACCTTGAAAATCCCAAAAACACTGTGAAGTCATGTCAAGTCAACGACAATAGAACTATGTTGCCTCAGCGACTTCGCATAGGCAAGGCCATCATCGATGAGCCCTTGAGGCACCAGGTCAGTCCTTAGGTAGTGTCAAATAAAGTCAATCATCATTCATAATAAAGTATCTTTTGCTTGAAATCAAGGTCGAACTATGATGTCTCTACGCACGTTATGTAGGCAAGGCCATTTTGTCAAGTTAGTCACTATCCATAACATAAATCAATCAGACACAAACATTCATCTCAGTCTCAGACAAATCATGAAGCAATCAAATAAACTATCCACCTCGTGTTCAAGCCAAACTGGTCAATTGCCTAATTAGTCAAACATCAAATCAACAATTACCAGTCAATCAATGGTCTTATATAGGAGGTGGCATTATCAAAACCATACTCAACTTCTTATACGACTTGCCTCGTTTCTTGAAACCAAACCCGACCTTATCATTTATTGTATACGGGATGTTTCCTTCCTAAAACTAGACATTATCATTCATCAACCTTATCATTTGCCTTATACGGGTGGCTGCGTGTTCGAAACAAGACTCGTAGCGGAAGCGCAGCAGGAACGGATATCGATCAGACCAATGTCGTCGGTCCGTCAGCCGATCGTCAGTCTTATTTTACGATGGAAGGCGGCGAAACCGTTTATGATGCGGTGGATGGCTGCTCGCTGTTGGTCAATCGCTGGAACCAGCCGCCAGCTGCCAGGGTTGTCCCGAGGTTCAGTGAACGCTTTCGCCGGTTGCGTTTGGCGGTTTGCATCGCTTCGAAGGCCGAAGACGGCGTTCGCGCCAGTGCGCCGGTGTGACGTTTTCAGAAGGTTTGGCATTTACGCCAGACCACTATGGTGGCGCAATGGAAATGGCGTACGGGCAACTTCTCCGGAAAATGAAAGAAAGGTTCATATGGATGCTGGATACGGCTTTCTGGTCTGGCGGTACCTCTACCAGCGTTCGCGGCACTTTCGGATCTTGCGTTGTCCTCGGCGTTTACGCTTGAAATCCTCTTTATTTTGCAGAATTAACGGTGCCAGAAGGGCAGGGTCCGCTCCTCGGGCATTGGTGGACTGAATTTCTTTGAAAGGGCTACAAATCATTTTCCATTTTCCGTTGGCCAGGCCATTATTTAATTGTTGCCTGAGAATATTGCTGCATGTTCCAGTGTTTTCATTCTGTTGCTTCCATTTAAACACTTTATTCTTCCATTTGATTGGTGGCTTCTCCATTATTCCACTGTTTATTTGCATCCTTTTCTCAACTCATTCTTTTCTACCGTTTCAGGTCAAACTAGACTACTTTGGCTTTGCTGTTGAGGCCATTTATAGAGGCAAAAGAATTATTTTAATTATTTAATATTTTTTCTTTAGCTCCACTTTCAATTAAATTGTTATTTTAATTAAAATTCAACCTTTTCCCTTTCTATAATTAAATAATTGTGTTAAATATTTAATTATTCACTTTTCCTCCCAAATAAAATAATTTTAAAATTATTTAATTTACTCTAACAACCTGTGCCAACCTTTTATTGTTCCCTTCTCATCCCTTCACATTTCAATTAATTGATATCCTTAACTAAACCCTATTTTTTCCCTAGCCCTATTTCATTGCATCTCAAGCAATCTCATCCATTGATCTTTATCATTTGATCTTGACCCTTCATTCAAATTTGGTTTTCTATAAAAGAGACCTATCACTTTCATTTCAAAACTAGATAGCTAGAGACAACCACAACTACTATCTTCGATATAAAGCAAAATCGAGAAGAGTAATGAAGGTGACTCAATCATGGCATAGGGATTGATGGTAATATTGCTTTCTCATTTTATATTTCTACGTTCATTTGTACTTCAATGTTGGATTAGGGTCCTAGGGTTTGAGTTTTATTTATTTGAAGGGGCATGGGTCTATGCCCTCTCTACTGAAGCATGTGGTGGACTAAATTTCTTTCACACAACACGATAAATTGTATCAAAGAGGGAAAAATGTAGACACTAAAAAATGTCTTAGGCTTTCCAGCACCATTTTCCATTTTCATTTATTTTTGTCAATCCTTGCATTCATCCCTATCCAATTTTCTTGTGGGAATAATTTTTTTTAGTTTTTGCAAAGTTTTTAAAATTTTCTAAAAAAATTCTAAAGGGGCATGGGTCTATCCCCTCTCTACTGAAGCATGTCGCGGACTAAATTTCTTTAAAAAATGTCTTAGGATTGCCAGCATCATCTTCCATTTTCCACTTCTTCCCCCGCATAATTCAATACTTTTTAATTATTTAATTATTGTCTCAAGTCGTATTCTTTTATTAATTAAATAATTTTAATTATTTAACTAATTTATTTCTCCATTTATTCTTCATTTGATTAATTAAATAAATTAATATTTATTTAATTGCATCACTAATATTCCTTTCTCTCTATAATTAAATAAATTCATATTTATTTAATTATTCATTTTCACTTTTCTACTATAATTAAAGAATTATTTTAATTATTTAATATTTTTTCTTTAGCTCCACTTTCAATTAAATTGTTATTTTAATTAAAATTCAACCTTTTCCCTTTCTATAATTAAATAATTATTTTAAATATTTAATTATTCACTTTTCCTCCTAAATTAAATAATTTTAAAATTATTTAATTTACTCTAACAACCTGTGCCAACCTTTTATCTTGTTCCATTCTTATCGCTTCACATTTCAATTAATTTATATCCTTAACTAAACCCTATTTTTTTCCCTAGCCCTATTTCATTGCTTCTCAAGCAATCTCATCCATTGATCTTTATCATTTGATCTTGACCCTTCATTCAAATTTGGTTTTCTATAAAAGAGACCTATCACTTTCATTTCAAAACTAGATAGCTAGAGACAACCACAACTACTGTCTTCGATATAAAGGAAAAAATCGAGAAGAGCAATGAAGGTGATTCAATCATGGCATAGGGATTGATGGTAATATTGCTTTCTCATTTTATATTTCTATGTTCATTTGTACTTCAATGTTGGATTAGGGTCCTAGGGTTTGAGTTTTGTGTATCTGATGGTTGATATTGTGGATCCATGTATTTTCCCTTGATTCTACCTTATTCCACAGAATGAAATCCTTGTTCAGATTAGGGTCCTAGGGTTTGATTTTTATGTATTTGATTGTTGATACTATTGATTCATCCCTTTTCCCTTGATTGTACCCTATTCTGTAGAATGAAATCCTTGTTGATATTTTTTTTCATTACAACTATACTATAAACTGAAATAGCTTATTAATAAATTCATAACGGAAAATATAAAAGTACTCTTTTATTTTAGCTCAATAAAACCTTTCAAATACCCATAATTATAAAATATATACATGTTGGAGATTCTTGTAATTTTCTTGTAATTCGAATAGCTTATTAAATTCGTAATGGAAAATATAAAAGTAATCTTTTATTCTGGCTCAAAAAATTCTTTCAAATACCTATAAACCCTATTCTACAAAATGTAATCCTTGTTGAGATTTTATGTCATTACAACTGTACTATAAATTAGAATAGCTTATTAAATTCATAATGGAAAATATAAAAGTACTCTTGTGTTTTAGGTCAAAAAACTCTTTCAAATACCCATAGTTGTAAAATATATATAGATGAAAGGTAGGAGATTCTTGTAAGTCGGTTCATTGTTGTTCAAAATTTCTTTGATATTATTCTAGTAATATATATACATATAATATACTTGGACAAGAAGTATTCGCCTAAGTTAATATTGAATATATTGTAACAAAAAATGACTAAAGCTCACCTAGTTGTAATAATGAAATTGAAACCTGATAAATAGTTTAGGATAATAAGTTTGATTGGTTTGTTACCATATAATAATTGAAATTTTGAGAGAATAAATTGAATATATTCAAATTTTATAAATTTAATATATTTTACTTTCACTCACGTTCTACTCTCAATATAGATTCTTAAATCACTATTTGTAACTATTTTTAAAGTTTTTTAAAAGAATTTCAAAACTTTAACTTCCTCACAATAATTGCATTCTCCCGAATCAAACATTAATTAAGAAGTGATCAATAAATTACCTAAAAAAATCAATAAAATTGTAAAACAAAAATGTTATGCTGATCTTGGTGTGGGTGTTGTTGTTCACCTTGCTAAAAATAAAATATCTCTTGAAATAAAAATAGCTCTAAACAAACTAAAACAATTCTTAAATAGCTCTTAAAAAAAATTAATAAATGAAAATAATTCTTATGTAAACAAAATAAAATAATTGTTTAAGTAATTTCTTTTTTGAAAAGGAGTATCCTTCCTTTTAAACTAAAATTTCAAATATTTATATTAATTTTATTTTTAATAAGATATATGAAAAATAATATCTTCTAAAACATACAATTATATAAACCATAAAATTTAACCCCTAATTATAGTAATTAATTGAAAATAAAAATAAATGCAGAAGACAAATATTAAATGAATGCATGTCTTACTAAGTGCCTACCTAGGGACCATAATGTGGGTTTGCTATTTTTGGGAAGCGTCGGTGATAGTACGTGCGGTTTTCCTTAGGAACGTGGATTTTCAACAGGATTGGTGTATTATATCTGGTGGTTTTGGCACCATCCAGATGCTTAATACGACATTTTTAAGGGTTGTATATTGGAAATTCCCATTTGGGATTTTTTTGGGGTTCTCTAGCAGAATGTTGCAGTTCTAGTTCTGAGAATCATTGTAGGACTGGTTTGGGAAATTTGTATTTTCTGTCAGTATCTATCGAGAAGTTTTGATGTGGGTTTTCGGTTTGAGGGTGCCAGTTTCGAGCATTTTTTAATGAATTGTTAATCTCCTTTCAATGCATCGTATGCATGGTGGAAGTAGTAGTGTTGGCTACCCTTCGCGTGTTTTTTTTTAAGTAGTTTGATATCCTTATAAACTTGTGGCATGATGGAGTTTAAGAAGATTCACAGTTATCCTCCCCAACTTGCAAGCCATAGAGAAGTTCTGGGCAACAAAGATTTGTTTTTCACCACACTCAGGGAACTTCATGCCGCATTCGGCACCAAATTATCGTAAGTATTTTGAATTTTGGTTTAATGCTTCTTTCTTTATATCCCATTTATGCAATATCACAGTATTTACACATTATATTATCCTTTTATTGCCTCTGTATTACTATATATATGTATGTCTATAAACAGTTTTATATATGCACAACGAATACTCGGTGATTTGACAGTACCTGCCAAGACACCTTCAAGTCTGTCTTAAAATATTATCTCCAACATTGTCTCTAGGTTACCAACAGCCCCACCTACATCACGAGTCTCCCATTTCCCAGCATACTTATCCTCCACCACTTGCAAGCCATGGAGAATGAGTACACATGCATCGCGATTCCAACGAATACTCGGTGATCAGGCAGTACTCCGTATTGCATTGTAACAATTACTTGCCATGGGTTTGACCTGGCATGCGAGGATATACTTACTATGCTATGGAAAAGCTTAAGCTACCATATGCATATACTCCATCAGCAGAGTAAATTATGTAAATTGTGTTTTGCATTATTTCAATTTTTTGCCATGGGTTTGCTTGTTATTCTGTTAGAACATAACCAGTCATGTGCCCATTCTCTGGCAATGTACATATACAGACCTCCTTCCACAATAACCTACTTCCTGTGCAAGCCATTTAGCTTCCCTAAGCTGTACATTCTCGAGGTGCACCTCCTCCCTTACCCCTTCCAAGTATGTTTTTGAAGGTGCAAGATTTTATTTTTTTTGTCTTTTTTGAAGAGAATGCTATTCAGCTAACATACACAAATGGTTTATGGAAGTCACTTATCTACTAGTTGCAACAGGTTTCAAAAGCAGTAATACCAGTTAGAAGTTCAATATATACAACACTACATCACATTATCAATTGCCTCACTAGGCTAGTTCACATAAGATGCACAATTATTATGCATACACAATAAAAAATAGATACTTAAGTAACACAAGATTCAAATAGAACTAAAATGTTTTCTAGGACTCAAGACTCAATACCTGCATATGGGACTGCAGGAAAAAGATACTAAGGAATAAGCTAATTAATACACTTGAAGTTCCATCAACCTTTGTGCTCCTTTGCCATCTTCATCAAATCTAAGCAATATTAACTTCTTCAAAGTTGTTCTAATGTGTCTAACAGGACATGTGATAAACTTGCAGTTCCATCATCTTTTCTTTTCACGTTCCATCTTCATCAATGCCTTTGTATCCTTATCCTCTTTTCATATGTCTAATATTATCTTTCATCCATGTGTTGATCTTCTCTTGAGTTGCTACTCCAGTTTTTATTTCATACGAGGCATTTCAGTGGTTTATGTTTGGGACAAAGCAGCCGTTGGAGAATACTAGTTCTTGTTTATTTCTTTCATTGACACCATGATGCTCTTTGGTTCTAGCCAAGGACATCTCTGTCATGAGCACTAGAATTTGCATCCAATCTGGCACCTCCATAAATGTTTCCTTTAGGGTTTCTCTATTCTAAATTATTATACCATGATTGTGCATCCAGAATGCTGGATGGACATTGGCAGAAGCACCATTCAAGTTTTAGTGCTGGAAATTTGTGAAACCCTTCAAATTATGTGGGAAGCAAAGAACTTCTGGAGAGCCATGGCCATTACAGGCGGCCAAGAAACTGCCAACACTATTGACATCTTTCAAGATGTGGATGAATTTTGATTATTGTGCATTACAATGGCTGATATTTGACAATGTTATGGAAAAGCCTGCTATCAGTGGATGACCATGGTAACCTGTAACTATAGCTTTTCTAATAGTTTACCACGTTCTGTAGTCAAACATTGTACAGGGTGAATTCCATGTCACTTCATTTGGTATATTGGTCTTCTATACTATGCTTTTGTATGGAAAAGCATATGCTTTTTCTATTCTTGTCTAGGATATACTAGTTTTTGTTAGCAAACATCGATATATGTTTTTTATTTTTCAATTGCTAGTAATTAATATGTTCAATTATGCTTGAGATCGCTATTTCCGTATCTGTTATATGCAGCCTTTTGATAGTTAGGATGTCGTTAAATTGTTTCGTTCTTAATCTTTAACACATTTGTGTGGTTAACTTGTATCGAAGCAAATTTAACTGAACCTGGCAAGGTGAATCTCATTTTAAGGTACTGAAGTTTTCAATGTGCAGTATCCCGATAGTAGGAGGCAAGGATTTGGATCTCCATCTTCTATACAAAGAGGTGACAGCTCATGGTGGGGTAGAAATGGTAAGATAGGGTTAAAATCTCCTTATCTGATTAATAAGTTTTTAGGTAAACATGTTTAATTTTAAATCCTGGTTTTATTAAGATTGACTTTTCTTCTTAGCTTCCTATCATACTGTTCGCTCAATTTTAACATCATCGAATCATCAAATTTATGGTTCAATTGACACTGCAGAAAGGACTGCGGTCCTAAATAGCACAATATCTGACATTTTTAACATTGTTTATGCCATGCATCTGCCGGTTTTCTCTAACACAACCAAAGGTTTATGCATACTCATTTGTTTCTCATATAGTTAAGCTTTCATGTTTAATATTCACAAAAACACATGATATGAACTTTAGAAGATATAATTGTGCATGGTGTGTCCATATTGGCCCTAGGACAATTCATCGTAGGATAATTCACCGTGGGAACATTCACCGCCATATCAAATTCAACCACTCATCGCCACCTAAAAAACATTCAAAGTTTTAGAAATATTAATTTTCCGTGGCGTGAAAAATTTCCTGTCGTGAATTGTCGGGGTGAATTTTCCGACAGTGAATTTGCCTGATGCCATCCACATTTTCAAAAATGTATATTGTGTTGACATATCTGCAATTTAGTTAAACCCTGTAATTTTATTTTTGAAAATTCAATTTAACTATAAGGAGAAAGAAATTCGAAATGTTAATATTTCTTGATTTTATGATAGTGCAACAGCAATGTAGTGAGCTCTTTAGACGTTGTATTCTCTCAAACCCGGACAGAGCTATTACTTGGTAATTTGGCAATTGCATTTTGATCAGAGTTTAAAACTTATAGTTGAGACTTGCTCTATCACATGACACAGGTCATTAAAAATAGGAAATGGAAAGAGATCTCTTTGGTGCTCAACTTCCCTAAAACAATTACGAGTGCCTCATTTGCTTTACGAAAGTATTATTCTTATCTGCTTCAGCAGTATGAGCAGGTCTATTTCTCTCAGCGTAAGAGTCCTGCAGTGCCATCACCAGGTATCTAGATAAAACTGTATTTAATTGTTATTTCAAAGTGTGCTATGTTCACATTAAGATTGTGTTTTTCTCACATAACTGTATACTTTCTGTTGTATAAGCAGTTTCACTCCCTCCAATATCTCCAGCTTCCCTTTC
>VDFB02167478.1:0-20721 GCA_007258455.2 Sequoia sempervirens
GTGATTTACTACATTTAGTGTTGTAAATTGTAATGATGCTATGATTACCGCACTACTATTGTCTCTAATTATACCCGCTAGGTATGGTGATGTTTTTCCCTTCCCTTCTACTATTTATGGCACTACAACCTTGCTTAAGGTTTCTTGTTGTGGGGTTGCGGTGTATACCGCTCTACCGCATATGTTGCTTACCTTCCCGATGGTATAGTGGTGTATGCTTTTGATCATTACTTGAAGAGTGCCGATGAGACAATCTTATTTGTCTTACTGATATCTCAATGTCTCATCGACATTAGATCTTATGTTCCTCTTATGTTGGTTGTCAGTGTCGATGAGACAAGTTAATATCTCTTGCTGATATGCCACTGTCTCATTGATATTTTCCTTTGGTGGTATTTCTTTATATATTTATGTAACTTTTCCATGTTAGGGAGGCTTGTGATTATCACTATGGTATGGCAGTGTTTTTCCCTTCCCTTCAGTTTTTTAATGCACTACCGCCTTACTCAAGGCTTCTTGCTGCAAGGTTGCGGTGTATACCGCTCTACCGCATATGTTGCTCACCTTCCCGGTGGTCTAGCGGTGTATGATTTTGATCATTACTTGAAGAGTGTCAATGAGAGAATCTTATTTGTCTTACATATATCTCAATGTCTCATCGAAATTACTTTGTTATATCCAAGAGTTGTGCTTCGTCGAGCACTTGTAGATATACCTTGTCGATGTAACATAAGTGATTCTCTCCTCGATATGCCTGTATCTTGTTGACATTTCATTTTTTTAAATCGTCTCTTCGACATATAAATAAGTCTCTTTGACATAGTGGTGTCTAAACTAGCGCTAAACCTGAACCTAAAATCAAAGCTAAAGTTAGAGCTAAAAGTGGCGCTAAACTCGAAGCCAAAGGTGACACCACACTCGAAGCTAATAGTAGTGCTAAAGGCGACGCTAACTTTTATGCAAATTTTTGCTGAAATTCGCGCTGACTTGTCTTGATAGGTGTAAATGAATGCCAAAAATAGCGCCATCCTGATAAATATCGCCAACGTTTTCAAAAAATTGGCAAAAAATACATTAAAACAGTGGGTGCAAGCAAAAAGTGGAGCAAAAAATGGAGAAAATCATAGGGATTTGTTGTAGTGAAGAAGGATTTGAGTTTTTGCCATAAGAGAAATTCCCTCCAAGTCTTTGATTCAAAATATTAATCTCTTCTTCAACCCGAGTTGTCTTTTTTTTGGAATTCTTGATTGCACCAAGGAGCTCACATTGATCAATAACACGACCTTTCTCAAAAACTTGGTAAAAATCAACCTTGTCCAAGGGGAATTCTCTCAACAAATGCTTTTTTCAACACCTGGGACAATAGATGGATAAGGTCTCAAGATTACATGTTTTGGTCTGTATTCCATCTAGTGTTTTGTTGAGTTAAATGAGAATGCCAATTTTGAGGTTGGCTATCTCCTCATGTAGTTTTCCTATTTCATTAGACCCTCTGAAAAGAGTAGACTTACAGATACCCCCTCGAGTATGAGAGAAATTTTGACATAATTCAATGATGTCATCAAGTCCAAGTTGGGAGACGTCTCCTTTTCCCATTAAATCAAGGCATCTCCTAGTATTGTCATCAAGTCCCTTAAGAAATATGGTTTTTAGAATTTCCAGATTGATGGCCTCTCCTCCACATCATTTAGATAAGAAGATAAACCTATCTAGGTAATCTTCTAGGCTTTCATCTTCATTCTACCTGAGTTTGAACAACTCCTCTTTCCTATCACTGACTCTACAGTAGCTCTGGTATTTGTCAAAGAAGGCAAACTCCATTTCATCCTAAGAGGTTATTGATCTTAAAGATAATCCCATAAACCAATGCATTGCAACATCCTTCAAGGTGGAGGGAAAAATATTCAGTTTTTGGTTATCATTCTTGTAGTCATATGTCTAACACAAAACTTTAAACTCAAATAGGAACTGGTCAGGATCTTCGAAGGATAAACCTTTGAAAGTTGGAAGAAAGGATGGTGAAATGTTTTTCATAGGTGTATCATCATTTGCATCAATATGAATAGGATAAGTGAATGTTTGTGCTCCCCCTACTGGGTTAGCGCCATTTCTTCGATCACCTATAACGTTGAAAGGAATGCGTTCCTCTTCAAAATTTTGTTCTTTGTCAGAGATTTGTTCTAATTGCTAAGGCTCTAGGGTACACAAAGGGGTATTTTCCTCTACCAATGTTTGTTCTGATGGGTGAATTTATGAGGTATACTGGAAAGTCTTAGGTTGATCCTAGCTTATCAATTCTTTGGTAAATTCTTCAGTTGAGACTTCCTCGTTCCTACTTGTGGTTGGAATGTCTCTTGGGGGGGTTTTTGGTATGTATCTTCTATAGGGACCTCGTTTCTTGACCATGCAGAAAAAGAAGCCTGACGACTATTTTTGTTCCTAAAAGAGGTATTCAAGCAATCTCCTAGTAACACTAGAAAAGGAAGTCCTTGACAATGACACCAAAAAGTGGTAGGTTGTCGTTAGGTCCTATCTCTTTAGTTGAAAAATGCATCAAATGTATTGACCGAGTAGTGTTTAGAGGCTATATGCAATAGGAAACATCTTGACTATCTCTCCCAGATTTTCTAAGTGTTTGGAAAAGTTGAAAAACATAACTTAAACAAAAGAGGCCACTAAACTAGAAAGCATAAAATTGTTTAAACTAGAAAGGAGGAAATTATTTATCTAGAAAGCATAGAATGACTAAGCTAGAAAGCATGAAATTTTTAAACTAAGAAGCATGTAAATTACTTGAAAATAAGTACTTGCAATAAAAATGTAAGTTGAAATGAAAAAAACCTTTAACTAACATCTAGCTGTTAACAGAAAACAATCTTAACAACCTACAACTATCAACCAGAGTGGGTGCTTTGAAACTTCAGATAAACAAAACTAAAGATTACAAATTTGAACTACAACCTGCAGGATTAACCTAACAGATCTCGACACATACAAATCACATTCAAACACATCTACCATTTACAAAATGAAAACAAAAAAATTGAAAATGGAAATACTAATCTATCTATTCTACAGTCCCTCGAGTGGCTAGCTCTTGGGTGCTACTACACTCAACTTAGATAACATAAACTCTGTCAAAATTAATCCATCCATCTTAATTTTGTTACACAATACTAATAACTTAGAATGAGATGGTCAAAGCTTGTTTTATTCATATTAGAAGTATAACTCAGAGACATAGTTTAAGAACACATTATGACAACATAACGATATCTCGTATCATTGTTTCTAGTGGTTACATATTTATACAAAAACTACTAACAAAATCCTATAATTCAGATGGTGAAGATCACCAATAAAAAGTTCTTAAATAGAATTCAACTAACTAATGGAATTAGGTCCATAAAATAAAACATTAAAAAGACTCAGAGTGAGTCATAAAGTCTTTGAACAAAAAATGACATAAAGCATTAAAAAGACTCGGTCCACCATGCTCTTCCTAAAATTCCGGCACCTAGACTTTCGGTGCTTGTCTTCAACTGTATTGGAGTCTGCTTTAAATCCACTTGGTTGAGCATGATGACTGACAGTGCATAGTAACCTATACAATACTAAAAACTATACCATTATGTTAACGTTGATCATCTTATTTCAATCAATTTTAGGAAATAAAGATTATACATTTTTTCACAAAAAACAAGTAATTACTAATCCTAAAGATAAATAATTGGCAGGGTAAAAGTGACTGGGAGAAATAAGGGTATTTGACTTGTTATATTTATGAGGTTATTTTTACCTCATCAACCACCATCATACTCTCTCCTTTACTTTGAATATATGTATGTGTGTCTGTGTTTGTTGAATTTCTTCTTATGCTTGGCTAAATGCAAATGAAGAGTAAAGCACAAGTAAGAACTAGGTGAGATGTAAAGAGAGCACGTACAACATTGCCTCCACACAAGAAAGGTATGAGGCTACCAAAAAGTAAAGAGGATGAATTTATGTCCATTCCGCAACCAATCAACCCTATAGTCCAAGTGAATGCAATTGTTACAACAAAGAAGGTTTCAGTGCAACAAGAATGGTCTATGACCGACATTGAATCTACCATGAGAATGCAAAGTGTTTCATACATTATACCCAAAAGCCAAGAGTGGATCACAATTTTATGTTGTGTGAATGTCGTTGGATAGAAAATACCCAATTTTTATTTGCTTAAGAGAAAAAAACATTTGAAAAACTATATAACTCACTTGTGAACTAGGTGCATGTATAACTACTCAACCCCATGCTTGGATGGAAAAAATCCTCTTCCTCAATTGGTTGCACCATTTTTTTAGTTCTATACCTAAGGGTGTGTCACCCACTAGTAGACACTTTTTTTTTTGATGGCCATGACAACCATGTTGCATTCTCTTCTATTAACGAAGCAAGGTCACTAGGCATTGACCTGCTAACCCTACTAACCCACGCATCTCACAGATTGCAACCACTAGATGTTAGCATCTTCGTGTCCTTCAAATCATATTTTAAGAAGGAAAGAAAAACATGGATGAGTAAGTGTCTAAATCTAGAGATTGAAATGGTAGAGTTGACAACACTTGGCAACTCTACATTTCAAAAAGCATTGACTATCAATAACATAAAATCAGGTTTTAAACAAATAGGTATTTGGCCCCTAGATCCAAAAGCATTAATGGAGGATATATAGCCAAGTGAGACAGTCCAATTATTTGCCTCTGAGGAAGCATTAGCTGCCCAAAATATTCTAAGTCTATCCACTAATGTTGTGCCACAAACAGAGGTTGAAGGGACAAATGGAACATCTAATTTAGCAGACCAACAAAATCCAATAGAAATGACTAGTTTTTTGGACCAACAATCTCTAATTGGAACACCTAATTTTGCAGACCAACATACTCCACAAGGAACACCTAATTTGGTAGACCAACATAATGATTCAGAATTTTCTTTATCTCTACCTAATGCACCAGACGATCCATTATGGTTGTTGAAGGAGGATGCAAATCTTAGTATTGATTTACATGTGGATGAAGAACAAAGACTATTAATGCCATCTCCACCAAACAACAAGGGCCCGTCGACCTTAATATATTTTTATGTTGATTGTAGAGAATGTGAACCTGTTCAATTGGGAGGAGGAGAGGAAGTGGATGAAATAGTTAGTGAGGTGTAGGTTCAAAATGAACAAGATTCCATGGAGTCATTGGGAGGCCAAAAGATGTAAGAGAATCCTGGGTAAACAACAATCAACATCGACAAAAAAAATTAGTTGTTTATTTTATTTTTGGAGTGCGAATTAATTTGACTCTATGGTCAGTTTAAAGAGTTCATTTTATTTCAAATTTGATGGTTGATTTTTAATGGGTGTTGAAATGGCATTGTTGTCATTAATTGACAAAATATCATGTTATGATTTTAACATTAATTAGGCATTGTGATTTTCAATATTTGATGGATTCAATTGTTCAATTATAACCATGTAATCCTATATTTATTTTATTCAATTATTGCACACTCAAATTTGAAAATTGATTGTAAGGAGGGAATTGGAGAAGTCACTAGGCAAGAATATGGAGAATAACTTATGTGAGAGAGAAAATAAAAAAAATGACAGACAAAGCACTTGTAGCCAAGAGAAATGTGGAAGGGTGCATAGAAGTTTAACCTAGGATTAGGCACAAGACCATGAAGACTATCATGCAGCTAGAGGAAAAATACAAAATACATTAAATGATAAGCACAGGCTTGGTTTGGACTTGCGGTTGTTGTGAAGGTGGGTAAATGATAAGTTGAGGTGTGATTCCATAACTTCCATTTGTTTTGTTTTGTTATGACAATCCTTAGTGGATGATCTTTGTGAGATTAAATCCTCAAGTGCTTAATCTAACATGTCAAAGTCATCACTACTAAAGGGATTGAGGGATATATTAACTTGTTGAAAGAGATCTGACATGATCAAATAACTATGCTTTCTCCAAGGTTTATCATTTAGTGTACACTTTTTTGTTTAATGTTTTGGGATAGTTTATGGTTTCCAATGATTGCAAAATGAAAACTAATCTATCTAATCTATGCAATGATGCAAAAAGTAAAATCAAATGTCTACAAATATGAAACTATCCAATGTTGAAACATACATTTTTTTCCAATTTTCTTCAAAATTTAATCAAAAGGACAACTTTCTTTAACGTCTAGAAAAGACTATTTTAGAATTTCAAATTTCAAATTTAAGAACAAAAATAGAAAGCAAGAACAAAGACATAAATACACCCAGAAGATTGTCAGGACACTTGTACAAGGACAGGTTTTCCCAAGGGCAAATGGGCCCTTGCTTAGGATTATGAAAAATACAAAATGTAATGTCTGAGCTACTATTTGTGTTCACTATTTCAGGTTGCAAAATGTTTCTTTTTTGACTAATTTCCCAGAATTTTCTATTTGAATGCAAATGCAAGAAATGACAAAAGGTGAACAAAAATGACAATTTTTTGAATGCAATTTTGACTACTTTTTAAAATCTAAATGACTAAAAGGCACCCTTAATACAACTAATATGTAAGATGTATGCAAAAAAAATGTATTTTTGCGATTTTAAATGATGCAAAAATGCAATTTTGAACCCTAAATGAAATGCAAAACAAACTAATGCAAATCTTAGATCTAGGGTTTTAGAGAGTTCCAAATCAAAATTTATGATGTACAATGTTGAGTTCACCAAAATGAAACATAGGGAAAGAGAGAGGGGGGTATCCACTCAAAGGAAATGAGGTCAATTAGTGTGAAGTGACCTAGGATTCAAACACCCTCTTTCCTTAATTTCAATAAAAAAAAGAGATCTCCAAGGGATAGGGTTGACTTTCAACCTTGAGGTGAGCCAACCCTATTTTGGGATCTATTGTTTTCATATGACAAAAATGACTGGTTGACAATTTTTGGAATAATTTAAAGTGCATTAACTAAATGAATTATATGATGTAATGCTTGAAATGCAAAGTTTTATGATAGTAGAAACATAAATGACAATTTGCAAGCAGATATGAGAAGGAAAAGTTGGTGTGCATGTCATAAAAAGTATGTTTTGAACTCTGATCAAGGACTCATTTGCCTAAGGGTGAATGGGTCCTTGTGTCCTCTTTTAAAACTTCAAAAATTGAAACTATAGTCCTATATTTGCACTCTGCTCCTATACTTGCAAAGCTTCACTCTCAGATCAGGATCTATAATAAATCTGCAAAATAAAATGTTTGTTTGTATGGGGGTTTGCCTTGATCAAACCCCAAGTTTGGTAATTAAACCTTGATAAAAAGATAACTATCTGATAAATGACAGCATGTACAAGCCCTAACCTTAAGTGCATCTAGGGTTGTTATGAGCTAATATGCAAAGAAACCTACTCAAATGCCTTAGAACATGATAACAATGCCAAATGATAAAGATTCAATTAGGGAGAAATCAAAACACCTTATTAAATCTAAAGTATGATAATACCTTGTTGTAGGTTGCTAGTAGAATGAAGCTTGAAGATATGAACACTAGGAAACAAGTTATTAGGTTAAGGGAAATGGACAAATGCATCTCCAAAGACTAGAATCCACCATGATCCACTATTAGCATCAACCTTCAATCATGAACAATGCTTGATCAAATATTTGACAAAATGAACTTGAAGACCTACAAATAAAAACAAAATGCTACTCCAAGGCTTCAACTTTGAACACTTGAATGTTCTCTCCTTGCTCTTCAAAATTTCTCCTTTCTTGCTTCTCTAAATCTAGTTTGAAATGGTGAAAGGACTAGGTTTTATAGGCTTCTTCTCTAACTTCCTGAGTATTAGATCCCAATCACTGACACTTGAAACTTGAATTTGAGACTTTAAAATACAGCCAAAACCATATTTAAAATTTGGTTTTGGGACTTAAAGGGGACCCATTCAGCGATAGGAAAATGGGTCCTAGCTTATAAGTCCAGGACCAATTTGTTTTGGGGTCAGTAATTAATTAAATGCATTCGTTCAATGCATGTTTTAATGTCGAAAAACGATAAAAATAGGCCTTGGGATGCATAATAAAGGGAATTAGAGGCCTATTTAGGAAGGGTAAAAGTGCATAAATCTAAGGTCACTAAAATAGGTTCAAATTAACTGTGAAATTGTACTATCACCTAAAAGGGAGTGCAATTTTCTACACTACATCTACTGAGATTTTGTGGTTTTTGTGGAAAAGAAGGAATGAGCACTTGTACCAAGGTAGGCAAAGGATCCTTGCTAAGTCTAAAAGTAGTCTCACTAGACTCACTTTTCTTTGGATTGTGGAACAAGTAACTTTAACTCTGAAGATGCCAACAAACGGGTTTATGAAGATTCTTGATGAGGGGGTTACTCCTTTATTTAAAGAAGATATCAAAGATGTTGACTATTGGCCACAAGACTTAAGAGAGGTTGGTAGAAAGTTCAAGAATGACTATATTGACCTTCAAAACCAGTACTCTAAGTTGCACCAGTATGAGGTCAAGAGAGATGAAGGGGTCAGGGTCCTGGAGACCACACATCAAAATTTTGATACTAGTAGCTAAGACCACATCTCTCCACCTATTGGTGCTTTTCCTAGGTTTGACTCTTATAAGGTGAACAAAAATATTGATAAGGGCAAAGTGAAAGAAAAGTAATATTTTCATATGTAATGTTTTGATGGATATGTAATTACTTTACTCCTCCTACGAACTGTGATATAATGTTTTGATATACTCTTTGGTGCCTAGTTGGGCTGCTATATCTAATGTGACCACCTTGGTCACATACATATAGTAACTAGACTTGCTTACATTTTTATTATAATTTGTATCTAAATTCCATTTTAAAAAAATGTATGTCTAAAATTTTGATACATGTAACTCGGTGATAGTTGTTAAAAGTAAACACATTAGTTCATATGAATAATTATTTACCTTAATTTTATGATTTGAAGTTAAATATAAATTGCATTTTAAATAAGAACATCACCTTTTGACAAATGATATTTTTTCCTAAGAATTGCATAATAAAGGTTTGGTCCTTTTTAGATTTTATGATATAAAAAAATAGATAAAGCTTTTGTCTTTTTTTAAATTTAAATACTTAGATAAATCTATACAAAGAAAATTAAGATATATCATGTAGTCTAAAATACGTAATCTTTCATCTTGATTTTTTTTCCCTTTATTACAAGTTACTCAAAAAAGTCATATGTTATTAAGGAGCTTCATCTTTTCTTTCTAAAAGAAATTGCCAACATGACCCTCCTATATACATTAAAGTAGTGTTAGAGCATAGTGTTTATTTAAGGATTGCATTTAATGGGGATGAGGTCCCCCTTTTGTGATCTCACCGGTTCATACCTCTAGGGCATTTATCCCTCTTAATAATTAAAAAGGCCAATTACTCCTAAATAATATTAACTTGTATCATTTTACTATAAGGGATAATACATAACTTTATAAATAAAATATTTATTTATTAATAAATTTATAATCAAAAGGTTATAAGGTGGAAGGTTGTGACCTTTTCACCAACCCCTCAGGGTGTTTTAAATATAGCCAATCATAAAGCATATTACACATTGTGAATATATAGTATATACATTAATTTATGCCAAAGGCACAACTACATGAAAAGTAAGCTAATGCATTCTATATGCATGTAAAATATTGTGGAAAAAAGAAAGGGAAAAATATTGTAATATCCAAGTTCTTGATATATTTCTTTTACACAATCATTAATGTAAGTTTCATCAATAATGGGTGAATGATATTTTTGGATATTTTTTTATCTTAAAGAGTTTTGCCCACATAATAATTGTGTAATTCTCTTTATATTTCATAATTTTATTTGATTTATTTTATGTTTTATATTTAGTGATTAGTTGCTTGTAGACCTTATTTTCTATCACTATCCTTAGAATGTCCAAAGATAATAAAAATTGACAATGCATATGATTTAATTGTAAATATTAAGTCTAATCTCCAATCCAATGGAAAGTGGATGAAACCTCTCTTATGCGGTTGGCTCGTATTCGGGAAGCTAAATCCTTTAGGCAAGCTTTGGATATCTACCTTGCTGCTTCAGGTTAGAAAGTTAATGAGTAGAAGTCTTCTATTTTCTTCTTTAATACTCCTCAAGCTATTTAGGGCGGATTGCAACTATTTTGCGGTTTCAAATAGGGTCTCTTCCCTTTGTCTATTGGGGTATTCCTCTTACTGTCGGTCATCAGCCTAGGTCCTCCTGGTAGATATTGCTTGATAAGCTGAGGCGGAAGCTAATTCATTGGACTCATCAGTGGTTGTCTACAGCTGCTAGAGTGACTCTTCTCAAGTTAGTTATCCAGGCCCTTCTTATCTATAGATGCTTTGTTCAAGCAGCCCCTATGTATTTCCTTAGGGAATTTGATGCTCTCTCATGTCAATTTCTTTGGAGTGGTAACTTGCTGCCTACTAAGTGGAGCCTTGTTAAGTGGGAATCTGTGTGTAGACCAAAGTAGAAGGGTGGTCTTGTTTACGTTCTGCTATTTTGAACGGGCAAGTTCTGGCTGCTAAGCTTTATTGCGTTGGTGTACCAATCAACACCAGTTATGTGTTCGTATTCTCAACCATAAATATCTTAGGGGTGTTGCTTCTTTTGAGGTTCCTCGCTATCCTTTGGAAGGGAGTGGTTCTATGATTTGGCATACTTTGAAAGTGGAGGCTCATTTGATTAAGCATGCGCTTTTTTGGATTTATCATTCGAGTTCACACTCTTTTTTGGTTAGATTCTTGGGATGGCCACCCACCTATTCTCTCTGCTTTCCTCACCTCCAGTCCCGTTCTGATGTTTTTTATTGTGGTTGGCTGGAATACTGTTGAGCATTATAAGGTTGCACATCATATGCGTGAGCTTGCTTAGCTTTTGGCTTCCTATGCTTGTAATTCTTTGAGGGGACTCGATGTCTTGGCTTGAAATAGTTTTGATTTGTCTAAGAAGTACTTTGTGTCTGTTGGTTATAAGCAACTTGGTAGGTAGTTGTTTGGGGATATTGAGGTCCCTTGGTGGAAGCAAGTTTGGCACAAGTTGTCGTGGCCCAAATGTAATTTCTTCATGTGGTTAGTAACTCAAAATCAGTTTTTACTTGGAATAATTTATGTAAGCATGGTTTCCAATGCCCTTCAATGTGTGTTTTGTGTCGTAACTGTGAGGAGAGTGTCTCTCATCTCTTCTTCCAATGTTCCTATGCTAGGGAGATTTGGCATTTTTGGTGGAGGGTGTGGAATACACCTTGTTGGCATGTTTCCTCATTAGTTGAGTTTGTGGATCGATGGGGTAGGGCCCTTGTTTCTACTTCCTTTCAAGTTGCTTGGGCTCTTGGCCCATCCTTTATTATTTGGAACCTTTGGTTGGAGAGGAATTGCCGAATTTTTTAGGATGTGATGTTGGTGGCCCCTCGCTTGTAGTGGAAAATTATGCATTCTTTGGGAGAGACTGTTGCGGCTAAGTGTGATATAACTACATCGGTGGATCCTTGTGATGTTGGTTGTTGTAATCGTCTTCATCTTCCTCCTCTACAACGACAACTCATGCACAATAGATGTCAACATCCTACCCCAAAGGTGAATAGGGAAGGGAGATGGTCTCATTCGCCTCAGGGAGTCTTAAAAATCAACACGAATGGCTCTTCTCGAGGAAACCTTGGTCATGCTAGAATTGGTGGTGTTGGGCGGGATAACTCTGAGATGTTCAATTTATCTTCTTTGTTTATAAGGGTCTTCATACTAATAATTTAATGGAGGCTCAGGCCATTTTATCAGCTGTGGAGCATGGAAGTCAATTGGGGTGGAGAAAGATCATATGTGACTCTAATTCCCAAGTTGTGGTGAACTTGTTGAATAGGTAGTATTTAGAGGATGTCAGCTGGCATTTGGCTTTGATTGTTGATTAGATTCTCAACCTTTGTGTTTCTTTGGAGTTTGTTACTTTCACTCATATTCCTAGAGAATGGAATGTTGTCGCTGATTGTTTGGCTAAATGGTCTTCTGATCGTATTCATGATTGGAATTTGGCAGACCCGAGTCACTTACCCCGAATTTGTTTCAACAATTGGATCACTTGGTGTAGCTTGATAAGGCTATGTAATGCCCTTGCTTTGTACTTCTTGTTTTAATAAATTTTTACCCCTCCTTTATATCCAATCCAATGGAAAGTAATTTAACAACTTTGTTTAAATAAATTTAGAATCTAAAAGCTAATTTTTAAGATGTTTAAACCCAATACAAAGTAATTATATACTTTTTTTCAAACACAAATGTTAAGAGCATTATAAGTCATTGATTCACACACTTCCGCTTGCAACTCTAAACTCTTTATAAATTTCAATCCAACACAGGCTATTTGGCTTGTTCCTTAATCTCAATTCATCATAAACAATTTTAATGAGTATTTTTTAGTATAAAAATGTTAATAAGTACAAAACCGTTAAAAAGACATTAGATACAATTTTCTTTAGAAGTCTCAATCCTCTTAACTTCAATTTTCCCTAAGTTATAAAAACTTATTGTCTCGATCCTCCGAATTCTAAACTCCATTTTTTAAGTTTCAATCCAATGTATGATCTATTCTAGAAACACTTGAATATAATGAGATCTTTAAATTTCAATCCAATGTATTGTATATTTTAGAAACACTCGAATATTATGAGAACTTACTAAATTTTGTATTTTTCTAAATGCAATCCATAATCTATTCTTCGACATATTCAAAGATAAGAACTACTTGCACATATCTAAAAATAATCAAAATGGATTTGCATTTTATTTTTTCTAAATCCAACATATAATCTATTCTTCAAACATATTAAAGATGTTTTTTTTTTCCAAAATCCAATTTATAATATATTCTTAAACATATTCAAAGATGATGAAAATTGATTAGATCTTCTTTACACGAGCAAAGACCAACAAAAAAATTTGATTGGAGCTAGGAACTAGAGGTTGGTTTTTGGATAGAACCTAAAAACCAACAACAAAATGATCAAAGTGGTTTGAAACTAAACTTTTGAAGAGGCCTTAGATGAGGAGTAGGACGGGTGGAAAAACTCAAGTTAAAAGGAAAAACAACCATTCACTCTAATTTATTCTTAGTTATATACAAAGATAAAATTAATTTTCTTTTTAACTTGAGTTTAACATTCCCTCTAATCTATTTTTATTGCATATTCAATGTCAATAAAATTAGTTTGCATTTTGCTTTTCTCTTCTAAATGCAATGTATAATCTATTCTTAGATATATTCAAAGATAATAAAATTTGGTTGTATTATTTTTTTAAAGCTTAAATGCTACATTAACCATAGGGTTCCAATGAGGTCACTTGATGTGTTGGATACTCCAATGTGTTATAAGGTTCTTGATCAGACTGCTGTGGGCTCTTCTTTAGGATAAGAAGGAAACTTGATGTTGTTTTTTTGACATCCTTCTACCATCTTGTATCTCATGAATATTAGGACTTTCCACTCCTATCCTGCCCCTCATCTGAAGCCTCTTCAAAAGTTTGGTTTGTTTCAAACCGCCTTGATCATTTTGTTGTTGGTTTTTGAATTCTATTCAAAAGCAGCTTTCAATTCCTTGTTCTGGTCAAAAGTTTTTGCTGATCTTTACTCTTTGGTTCCTCTCTTTGGTTCCTCTCAGAACTTTGTTGGTCTTGTTCTATGTAGGATAGCTTTTGTCTCTCTTCTTGGGAGAGAATTTTTTAACTGTTTTTCTTATCTCACTGCTGGTGACAGTTATCCTTCTTGCCTCTATGACTGTTATATAATGAGTCCGGACCCTTTTCTCATATTTACCTAATCAAAAACTAAGTTCAAATCCACTTCATATTTAATATTTACTTTAAAATTCACCAGTAACAGCTAAACTGAATGTTAACAATGCAAAGTACATCTGAAAATCATACGACCGATTCCCCATTATCGAAACATCGAGCATAGGACCTCTGTTCCCCTTTACGGGTAATCAAACTCGTTTTTTCTTTGATGAAATTTGATTCATGAGCTATGTTTCTAATTCTGCAGACAGATGAATCTAATCTATAAATATAATTCTTTACTACCACCCATGTCAAAATATAGAATTCAAAATCATGGGCATTTAATATAAATCTACCCCAAACATTAGATTCCATTCCAATTATTATTTTGCTGCCATCCAAATGGTAAAACTCAAAATCATGAAAAAAAAAATGTAAGATCTACTAACATCACGTATGAATCTACTCACATCGCGTATGAGATCATTATTATGGTTATCGAAACTGAGTAAGATCACACGAAAAACATAGTCCAACAAAAGCCCGTTCATTTTGAAATGAAGGAAGTCCCCAGAGTAAGATTCAGAAAATGGTGAGAGAGGAGTGACACCTCGCACTAAACTCGCTTCTGAAGACTTGATGTCGAAGACTCAAAAACAGGCACACAACTAAGCACAGGGAGTAACAACGCCTGTCATAGGAGGAGGATCACTAGAATCCGGTAAATTCCACTCTAAACCGTCATCCACTTCTCAGACTGGTGTGTTTCCCTTACTATCAGGCACTTGTAGTGTTGAAACAGCTGATCCTTCGACTGTAAAATCAACCATAAGAGAGAAAAATAAGTTCGCAATACCAGCAGCAGATTGATTAACTTAATGCAGCTTTCTTTGCTAGTAGAAACACTAGCTCTGTTTGGAAGCTACACTTTACATAAACTCGACACTTAATAGCCACAAATAAATCTGATAAACAAACCCAAAAGTAAATTTAAGCAATCAAAACTCTTACCTCTTCATGTTTTCATCCTATCTTCCTAAAGAAAGAACCGCGCTACTTCGGACTAGAACAAAGACCTTAATAACTTTGCCTCCCAATACAACAGTGACTTGTTTACAAACCCTTATGTATTTGCCTTCTTCAAACATGTGTTACGCAACCCACCTCAACTTTGAGTTTGCCAATAACAATTTGTTTTTCACATCTATAGTTAATTTTGACCCCAATTAAACAGATCCAACAATATTGATAGTGATTGAATCATATGTGTCTGGTTACTATAGCATTATAATTTTTATCCTCTATATATCCAATCTAATTTCATTTAACTTACCATAAAACTCCCTACTAACTCTGTGATCTAAGAGACCAGAAATTTTAGTAAAACAAAATTCTCATTGACATCAATGTAAGACAATTTCTTGATAGACGCAGTATTTAAACGGTCCATGAAAGTGATCATAAGAATGCTTCTGGTTTTAGCTGAGATCATGAGAGGCAATTCAGGGAATGAAAAAACAAAGAACAAGAAAAAATCCGTTCAGTTTAGGGCAATTCTGGTACATGACGGTATATCTGTTCTTTGTTTATCTCATTCCCAGAGTTTCCGGAAACTGAACAGTTGTTTCCCATATTTTGTTTGTTTGTTCCGGAATTCCTGAATTTTTGGATGTTGACAATTCTCGAGGAGATTCAAAACGTATTCTCGAGCTGGGAAATGACTGAGACGAGCTTGCGGTACTTGTGCTGTCTTTTCCTTCTGTTCACTTTTTTCTTCTTTTTAGCAGATTTGAATATACTTCACCTCACTGGATTTGGATTGTAAGTAATTATATACCATGTTTTAGACCATTAATGAATAATCTTAAGGTCAGATTAAAAACAAAAACAAAAAGCACAAACATCCAAAAAGATATTTAATCTGTGAAGTCTAATACTTGAAAGCTATAAAAATATTAAATTAAATCAGCAAAGCCATTGATTGCACCAACCATTTCAATACCATGTTTAGAAAATTAATGAATAATCCTATAGTCAGATTAAAAAAGAAAAACAAAAGTACTTGAAAGCTATAAAAATATTTCAATACCATGTTTAGACCATTAATGAATAATCTTATAGTCAGATTAAAAAAGAAAAACAAAAATACTTGAAAGCTATAAAAATATTAAATCAGCAAAGCCAGCATTTCAATACCATTTTTAGACCATTAATGACTAATCTTATGAATTAAAAGAAAACAAAAATGCTTGAAAACTATAAAAATATTAAATCAACAAAGCCATTGATTGCACCAAGCATTTCAATACCATGTTTAGACCATTAATGAGAATAATCTTACAGTCAGATTAAAAAGAAAAATAAAAAAAAACACAAACATCCAAAAGATATTTAATCTGCAAATATAATACTTGAAAGCTATAAAATATTAAAACAACAAAGCCATTGACTGCACCAAGCATTTCTAAAGGCCTTAGTTGTTGATCCGGACCTTTCCCCTCTACCGAAGATTTCTTCAACAACTCCGGCACCCAAAGCGATTGGATCAGTAGTCAAACTAAACTGCAGGCACACTAGAAAACCTAAAGCCAAGCCAAGGTTAACTGACATGCTCGTAACAGTTCTCCCAGTCATATTCAGGTCCAACAAGGACAAGTAACAGACACTAATTAGAACAATCTACTCCTCCACTTCAAACATCTTTGTGCTACTTCAGCATAATGAACTACAGAATATGCAGTCGCTCCCTAATTAAAGAACAATATTTGCAGGTAAATTGCTTGGAGTTTCTAGATGACCCACATAATTATGTTTGATTCAACATTACAATTGAACTGTTTCATTCTTCAAAAGGAACATGCACAAAAACAGATGAGCTTGAATGTTCTGAGTAGATACAATCACATAGGTCACCTAGAAACTCTGAGCAACACTCCAAAACAGATGAGGGATGCCCAATACAGAACCATCATACCTATTTTACACCAAGAAGCCAGCATTCCCAAAAAGCCCCTAGCTGATGCGAAAGATGAGTACCACCCTCATTTCTAGTAATTCAAAACTGTTGACACAATAAATAGGACTGCAATTTTTTTAGAAGCACGCATGGCCAAAGAAAAGTGTAGGCTTTATCAACGTGACTCTAGGGAGCCCAAAATTCCATGCTCAACAAAGGCATAATGTAGAAGACCTGTGCACCAGAAAACAGGGTATCTAGATCCCTATTTCCCCAGGTAACCCAAAGCCAAAAATGAGCATTCCCAAGGAGTTCACGATTGCTGTTGATAAAGTAAAAGCAGTAAAAGCAACCACACCCAACACAAACCTCATGCTGTTCAAGAGCTATGGCCCAGCAACGACTCAAACCAACAACCTTCCAATAAGATAGCTACACCCCCGTATATTCAGCATAGTCTATAGATCGGATTCCATTTAGGTAGCTTGGATTTCCATTTTTCAAGGGCAGGTGATTCTGTGTGTCATATTGGCAAACAATAAAATTTAGGCTCTGGTCCCACAGTAGCATTACACTACCAAAAAACCCACAGTTAACCCCTGTAATCACCACCCAACTCATTTGTCATGCCATTGCCAAATTTATTTACTAAGAGAAGAATAAACTTCTTTTTATTTAGTTCAGTTTGACACCTAGGAGAAGAAATTAAACCCAAAGGAATATTGGAAAATTCTGAAAGTTCAAAACTTTGAGTAAATTTAGCTGAGTGATTTTTGGATTCGATTGTGTGTGAATTTTTTTGCATCAACGTTTCGATCACACTCCGTGATCCATCATCAGGATGAGCAGAGAGCAAGGAGAAAAAATGTGAGTTGCAGACCAATATCAACTTTAAAAAGACCACAGAGAGAGAGGGAGGGTTGCATGAAAGTCAAGGAAAGCAAGACCAAAGAAAAAAAGGAAAAACCAAATGAAACTAATCAAATTAACCAACTAGGAGGGAAAAACCCAAACAAAACCAAATAGGAAAGAGAAAAAATTGGACATGAAGACTTAATTTTTTTTAAAAACTAAGAAGATAAAAGAGAAATTAAAAAATTGTAAGAATAGACAACTAAAAACAGCCAAAACATAAAACCATGGAAAAGACAACCAAAGGACTCATTAATTTGAGTAAATTGTTTTCGAATTAAAATTTTTAACACTATTTAAAGGTTTTTCTTTTAAATATATCTTAATGAGAGCTCAGGATAAAACATCGGGTTGCTCCTAAATTTTTAACACTTTAGGTAGTTTTCCTTTTAGTTACACTCTGATGAGGGTTCAGTTACTTCATTATGTTGACAGGGCAGAATATTGCGGCTTCCTACATTACCTATATTTCAACTGCAGACATTGCCCATTAAAACCCTGATGTTGTTGACAACACAGAATATCTCAACTTCATGCAAAACCCAGCTCTTAAAAAGTCATGTGGCAGCTAGAAGTCTAGAACTGAAGCCTGCAATTCCCAACATGACCAGAACCAACTTAACGCACACTGTTAATCTGAATCACCAAACACAAAACTTGTACTATTGAAAATTCTCACTCTTTTGACATTATGCATCATTACACCCTTAATGATGTTGAAAATCCATTAAACCATTTAGGACCAAACCCGCAATTCCCAACACAGTCCAGACCCTCGTGAGACCAACACAACCTAAACCCACATTAGACTATCTAGACCAAATCCACTTTGCACCTACACAGCAGTAGTACTCTTAAGGATGCATGATACTTCAACTACATGCATTACCCTCCACGGCCATAATCAGTTGAAAAGCAATTCTGCCCCCAGCCCAGGCATATATCCCCTCTACCATATATCCCCTCTACCACTGACCTAGTATTTTCTAGTCGGAAGAAACAGCCACCAAATAAAAAAGACGGATATAACCCAAGAACAGGGCAACTTTATCCCTAATTCTCGAGGCACCCAGAATTAAAAAAACAGCATGGGCAAGAAACGTTTGCCTATATTTCATCAACCCAAAATAAGAAGGAAAAAATAACATATAACTGCAAAAAAGTAAAAACAGTACAATCGATCTACATCTTTGTCTTTCTTATAGTATCTCAATGAAAGTTCAGAACAAATAGAAAATGTGATGCACTGAGTAGAACTTATACTCAATTTAAATTTTCTAATTCCAAATTAGGTTCATAGTCAAAAACAATGTAAACCCTAATTATCTCATGAAGCCCAAAGCGACCCAATTTACAGTTAGGTGTCCTCAAATGAACAAGACACAAAAGCAGACCTAATTCACAGTAGAGCGGCATTCAAAAGAATAATACACAACAGACACAAAAAAGACTTAATTCGTTTTTTTATATCCTTAAAAGAAGGAGACACATAAACAGACCAACTTAGAGTAGGCCTCCATCCAAAATACAAACCAGAAATTAGACTTAAATAGCAGGGCCAAAATTGGAAAAACAACACAAATAAACTTGTCAATTACAGAAGACCACAACGTACCACTCACAAACACACAGACTAATGTAGCAATTCCAAAATTTGACAAAAGAACACACAAATTTATAATCTAGTAAAGTGCACGGCTTGCCAACCACAACAGGCCCATTTATTTGCAGAAGATAGTCATCTGGTTTAGGCAAGAGGGAATCAAGAGTCACATCTTCAGCAACATTCTCAGCTTCCCTCGCAGTTCTAAAGCGCTTTGGAAAGTGAGCCCACTGAAACTAACAGACTCTCTGAATTGAAGAGCATCGTTAAAGGGATCTTTGGCAAATAGTAAAGAAACTTGCCAATATATATATTTGCCAAAGATGGCTCTCACCATGCTGGGTGCTCACTTTCCAAAGTCCCGAGCGCCCTCTTTCCAAAGTCCCGGGCGCTATAGAACTGTTAGTGAAGCGGAAAATGCCGCTGAAGTTGTTGCTCAGATGAAGAACCAGTGAAGAAACTATTCCGAATAAAGGGCAAGTGTAAAGATACCTGCCGTAATTTTTTTATTTTAAAAGGTGAAAAGTTCTGTTCCCTTTTACAAATGTTAGGCAGCAGCAAAACCCCTTCCGCTTCTTCCTTTCTTTCTTTGGCTGTGAGCAGCCAAAGAGCATACCTCGAAGTCAAATATAATGAGTGCATCCTATATTTGAAACAGACGACCTACTTTGTAAGATCAAGGGTTGAAAATAGAGGAGAAGAAGGCAAGACATACGATTAATCTCAGCCGTCGGTGTCTTTCTCTGTCATTCGCTGTTTTCTCGGTTCGGGTGCGAACGGAAACGGGTTACCGCGCAAATTCGTCACGTTTTCGAGGCCTGCAATCCGTCTGCAATGCTGCAAAAGGGATTTTGTTTTGCTTATAAAAATGTAAAAGCAGATTTTTGGTACCATTTTTTATTCTTCATCGATCTTTTAAAATTTCTTTCGGATTCATTTCTGGCAGTTTGGCGAATTTCGTTTGACCTAACCCTAGCCACTAGGTTCGAAAGGTCTCCAAAATATAATGAAATATGATTTATTTTTATATATTATATTTAAAGGGATTAAAAAAATTATAATGGCCTTATAAATAAAGCTTTGGGATAATAATTTTTTGGCGGCTGTATCATAAATCAAATTTTTAAGTTATTCATGGCATAGCTTTAAAATGCTATGGAGTGGTGTAAGTGGATATCATTTGGACAAAATTATTACACAAAGTGACCAATTCTTGTGCATATATATTTGATTTGTTGTTTATTAAAATTTTGAAGTATCTAAGTTCATATAATATGATTTCTTTATCATATTTAAATTGGACTGAAATTGTATTAGATATTAATTTTGTGATAAGTAATAAAAATATAATAAATAATATATATAGATATAATATATCATATATAAATATAAATATTTATAATATTGTAACAATATATTA
>VDFB02167479.1:0-16963 GCA_007258455.2 Sequoia sempervirens
GCCTATTTGAAAAAAATGGGTCCAAGAGGGGAGAGGGGAGAGAGATAGAGGGAATGAGTGAGAGAGAGAGAGTGGGAGAGAGATAGATTAGGGTTTATGGTTTAAGGTTTAGGGGATTAGGGTTTAAGGCATAGTGTATTGGGTTCAAGGTTTAGGGATAAGTGAGAGACCTAGATGGCTAAGGGTGATGGATGGCTAAAGGTAGATAGAGAGAGAAAATAAACCTATAAAAATTCAACTTTCTCATAATGCGGGCACATTTTGAAGTAGTTGAGATGTAGCCATTTTGTTTAGAAAGACATTTAACATGCCTGTGTTATAACATAAGCGCATTTTGTATTTCTCTAAAAATGGTAAAAATCTCAACATACCCATGATCTCTACACCCAAATTGTTCATATTCTCTTGGTTATGCATGTGTTCCAACAAAAAGAAGCTTTTTGTTTCTTTTATGAAGTGTGCATGCAATTTTTTCACATTCCACCACCTTTTTTATGATCTTTCCACCCACCTTTGCATGAAATATCAAAGTTTTCATGTTGAGGCATATAATGGCAATTCAAGTCTCAATTCCATTCAAGAGTGATATACAATTAATGTCTGGAGGGAAAAAATATTTTGAAAAACTCAAATTTTTGAGGAGTTTGAAGAAAGAAGAATCAAAGGCTACATAATTAGGTAGAACTCCTCCATTCGAATCTCCATTTTTTAGGTATGTGAAGTATTTACGGATTTTCTTCATATTTTCTTTCATTCTATTTTGGCTTACTTTGATTTTGTTATTTTGCATATTCCATGTTCATCATTTTTTTTGTTTTCATTATAACCTTAACCCATGCGATACACATTTTAAATTTTACAATTCGCCACACTTTTCCAATTACATTTTTAAACCAGATTTCTTTGAGGATTTTCTTAAACAATTAACTTACCTTGTGTATGCTTCCACATTTTGTATACGCACATATATGACAGAAGTCATAAGTATGTAAAATAATGCATCATTTCTCAATACTTTTCTATGGATGTGCATACCCCTCTCCAAAGCTTTCATTTTGGTATAGGCATGGGGGATGTTTGAAAATGTAGTGGAATTTCGTTTTACACCTAGAAATTGCATATGCTTGAAATTTGCTAAAGCCTTTTCAACAAATCCATTTTTTGCATATCCTACAATCATTCTAGTCCATGAGGACATATCTCATTAAGGTATTTTGTCAAACAGTCCTACCAAGTAGTTGATTGCCTTGTCTATGCTACCAAATTTTCCATACATGTCCATCAAAGCATTTTATCAAACAACATAGACAAGGAAATCAGTTGTTTGAAGAAATTCCTCAAATAAATGAGGTCTCATGGTGATGTGCTTTTTTTCAAACAACTGATTGCATTGTCTATGCTACCAAATTTTCCATACATGTCTCTACAAAATTTGAATATATACTCCTCCCACATTGATAGATCTTTGAATCTATTTTGGTTTTCATCTCTATTTCTAAATTTACCTTATCACTAATGTTGTGATATATTTTAAATGTTTCTTTGATTAGTCTACCTACAAGGGATTGTAACCCTTCTCTCCACTATTTCAAGACTCTTTATTCAAGGCTAGGTTAGCACCATGGGGAAAGGTCCAGCCTATCTTGCAATCAAGGCATGCCACAAGACTACATTTCTTTAAGGCATTCGATCCAAAAATTCATGTTAGCATTGACAAGATAGTGAGCTCACCAACTTGTCAATGCGGTAGGGTTGACAAGGTAGGGGCAACTTGAAAAAAGGCCTCATAGAAATGGGGTCTCATGGTGATATACATTTTTTTTAAGGAATTGGATCCAAAAATTCAAGTGAACATTGTCAAGATAGTGAGCTCACTAGCTTTTCAATGCAACAGGGTTGACAAGGTAGGGGTAGCATGAAAAAATGCCTCATAGAAATGGGGTCTCGCAGTGAGACCCCATTTCTATGAGGCATTTTTTCAAGTTGTCCCTACCTTGTCAACAAAGCTAGTGGAATTTGGTTTACACCTAGAAATTGCATAATGGCATTTTCTAAAGCCTTTTCAACAAATCTATTTTGTTGCATGTATCCTACAATCATTCTGGTCAGGAAATATATTGGTATTTTTTTCCAGCAGTTCTACCAAGCCAATTGTGTTGTCTATGCTACCAAATTTTCCATACATGTCACCAAAGTATTTTATCAAGCATCGCAGACCGAAATTAGTTGTGTGAAAAATGACTCAAGAAATGGGTCTCATGGTGATGTGCATTTTTTTCCAAACAGGTGTTGCATTGTCTATGCTACCAAACCTAGCCACATGTCTCTATAAGGTGGAATATACTCCTCCCACATTATTAGATCTTTGAATCTTTTTTTTTTTCATCTCTATTTCTAAACTTACCTCATCACTAATATTGTGATATATTTTTAATGTTTCCTTGATTAGTCTACCTACAAGGGATTGTAACCCTTCTCTCCACTATTTCAAGACTCTTTATTCAAGGCTAAATTAGCAATATGGGGAAAGGGGCATCCTATCTTGCAATCATGGCATGCCACAAGACCACATTTATTTAAGGCATTGGATCCAAAAATTTATCTCAGCATTGGAAAGCTAGTGAGCTCACTAGCTTGTCAATGTAGTAGGGTTGACAAGGTAGGGGATGCATGAAAAAATGCCTCATAGAAATGGGGTCTCATGGTGATGTAAACCCACTAAGAGACTTATACCACCTCACTCAATTAATAAGAACTACTTAGCAGGGGTTGTTGGCAGGTTATATTGCCTCAAAGGGCGATGGGTGAACTTCCATGAGCTTGATTTCTACTGTAAGCAGAAATCTACGCCTGCATGACACTCATTTAACGCTATCCCCTCCCACCCTACATGCAAGGGTGAACTTCCATGAACTTGATTTCAGCTGTAAGAAAAAATATACACCTTTAGGGAACTCACCCAATGTACATCACCATGAGACCCCATTTCTATGAGGCATTTTTTCATATTTCCCCTACCTTGTCAACCCTACTGCATTGACAAGCTAGTGAGGGCACTCACCCAATGTACATCACCATGAGACCACATTTCTATGAGGTGTTTTTCATGTAGCCCCTACCTTGTCAACCCTACCGCATTGACAAGCTAGTGAGCTCACTAGCTTGTCAATGTAGTAGGGTTGATAAGCTAGTGATTTACATCACTGTGACATCCCATTTCTATGAGGCATACATCACCGTGACACCCCATTTATATGAGACATTTTTTCATGTTGCCCCTACATATCCCAATGCTCACGCGTTTTTGATTGATTTTGATTTAAAGAAATGCGATCATGTGGCATGCCATGATTGCAGATGGGATCAAAATGGAAACATGGAAAGAACATCACAAAATTCGCGACGTAAATTTTTCGCTATACTAATGCAAAATGTGAATTACTTGCATTGGCCGAACTTGTAGTTCACTAGCTTTCAATGGAATTTGGGTTGACGAGAACCAAATGCCTGCAAAATAAAGAATATTCAAATAATAATACGTAATGAACTCCATTTCTATGAGGAATTTTCAAGCTTCCTACACTGTCCTTAAGCTACGTACCACATGTCTACCAAAACATTGTGGAAAAAGATTTCATGCCTTGTCCATGCTTCCATTTTGAGCCTATGCTTTGCAATCATGGCATGCCATGACCACATTTCTTTGGGTTATTCCATCCAAAATTCATGTGACCTTTGTCTATGCTAGAAATATACTTCTATACAGGATGAAGTTGTGAGGTATTTTGTATGAAGCCTTGAATGACATATATTTCATTTATTTGTATGGATTCATTTTTGGGAATAATATTTGTCTCATTATCATGCTAGAGGTAAAATTATATGTCATGCTGAGGAAACGAAGAAGAAATAAACCAATAGAGGAAGAGTACATAACTAATAAAGCAAATAAAAAAGAATGGATGAGGGAATATCGTCAGAAGAAGAAATTGGATACGATTAATGAAAAAAGAAAATTAAAGAGGAACCTCAGCCATCAAAAAGAGAAAAAGCATTAGTGGCACAAAGGGCACAAATGTGAAAGCGTCGTGCTAAGATATATTTGAATACCGTAGTTGGAGACACACCCTCTACCACAAGTGGATACGAAGGGACACCATCTACCACAAGTGAATATGGAGGGACACCATCTATTGCAAGTGAATGTGGAGGGACACCATATACCGCAAGTGAATATGGAGGGACACCATCCACCACATCTCAAATTGAGAGTACATCATCACTCGCATTTGACAAAGTAGGTATGCCATCATCCCCATGTCAACCTCAAGGTATATCGTCTATTCCACCCTCTCGTCCGAAGGTACACAATCATGCCCACATCTCACCTTAAATATTGGTGAAATTCATAATGTTTAGATGTATGTACCTAGGAGAACACCACTAAAATTTTTGCATAGAAAGCCAAGTATTTGATTAATATTGGTAGAATATTTACAGCGTAATGGAAGGTAAGATTCTAGAAACACACTTGTAGAAGATATGTTGATAAGATTTGGAAATTGTTCTTTGAAAGGCTAAATAATCTTTTTGCAAGATGTCAGCTATTTTGTGACGATCGCGAGAATTATAAGAGTATATAGAAACATCATGAAGATTCTTGGTTTGAGAACATCAAATGTAGTGAAAATACTGTGAAGAATCTAATGGATTATTATGAGTGTGGATAGGGCACCACTCAAAAGGTAGTAATGTCCTAATGTTCCATTACATCAACTTTGGTAGAAAGTAGTCAACGAGGAGATCTTGTTGTCTCATTAGAAAGACAAGTCAATAATTGAAATTAATAGAAAAACTTTATCCAAAGAGTCATTTGAAGGCCTTGAAAATTGAGGGAATCGATCCAAATGAATTATGGGCATTCTTGAGGAGGCTCCCATGAAAAGATAAACCAATTGTTGAAGCATTGAGATCACTAATTGAAGACTACTTGAAGAAGAACACAAGGCCATCTCTGAATCAAAGGCATGTGGTAAGAAGAAGAATTAGTAGTCAAAACCGTGAGTCACATCCAAAGCATTTTTTGGATACGACTCAAACCCAAATTTTTCATAAATTTCAAGAGGATTATCGTCAAATTCAAATTTATCAAAGATATTTTGAAATGCTTAAACCTTTTTATGTCAATATAAATCACACACGCACTACTTGTTGTTGTAGATTACATATTGAATTCTCTTACCATTATGATGATTATTGTTCTATATGTTTAGATTTGCATATTAATGATATTTTGCAAGATTTTAGCATACAGGCCCCACCAACATCTTCAAGAGAGTTCTTATCAAAAAAATTATGTGAAAGAGAGGATGACCAAATATTCTACAAGAAACTATGCTTGGATGGTTCATGTCAATTTTTTAGTGGCTTGCAATGTATGCTAGTATGTCAACATATGGAAAGCACACATGTGGTGGGAAAGAAACTAGTAGAGTTTGGGAAGTATAAAATGGTGGCATATGTTACAAAAGATGGTAATCAAGCAAAAAGGTGTAATTTCGTTATTTAGAAGATTCTAGTGTATCACTTTATGTCTACATTTCGTGACAATATAGTGTATGAATATGCAAGGCATACCCATAGAACTCGATGGTTGGAATTGCAATTCAAGTTATGCAAGGACACCTTTCCAGTTGGTAGCATAGTGTGAGTGGTCAAATTTGTAGAGAACTACACTCTATAGCCAGAGTGTGAGATGTAATCACATTATTACAACTCCACATAGGTTTCTATATTTGTGCACATAACATTCATTGATGCAACTAATAATACAAAGGACCAAAGGAAGGTATTGAGGGAGTACCACTTTTATATTAGTGATGATCGTACACATTCTCCAAAGTTCATGCAAGGTTACTTCCAATTGTTCTATAGTTATTTGGCTCAAATGGGCATAGTATACAATCAACATATCATATGGTCAGATTATTGTGCAACATAGTTCAAGAACTCTCGCATGTTCTACTAGTTGAGCAGGGTGCATGTCATTATAGGTGTTCAACATATGTGGAACTTTTGTGAGTTTGGGCATGGAAAGGGGGAGCATGTGTCAAAAGAGAATTAGTATGAGAAGAGTTAAAGTATAAAGACAATGCAAAGTTGACAAATGCAAAATCAATCATCAAGTGGTGTAATGCTTCAATGGGTCTAGGTAATGAAGGTAATTCTTCAGTTCATAGATTTTTTTGGTTGATGGATGATAATAACATTACACCATATGAGGATTGTTGTACACTAATAGGATCAAGTGAGCTACACTCTTTCCTTAGCTCAATTGTAGGTTCATGGAGTATCCATACATGGAAGATGCCATGCTTTTTTTATTCATGTACAATGCAAGCCCGGGATGAGTTCGAGTTAAAGGAGTGAGTTGAGAAGTGGTGGCTAATTTATCTTATCCCACTTCACACATATCGCACTCTAACAGAATTGGAACTAACACAGATGGAATCATTGATTGACTTTGACCACATATTAGATCTAGTTCAACTAGGTAATATATTTACTTGCATAGTTTTTAAAATTCCTATTATTATCATACTTTGTAGTGTATTTGTAATGTTGACTAATTTCATCTAATTTGTTGCACATATCAATGTAGGGAATTTTTACATAGTTATTGCAGATGGATACAAAGAAGGGGGAACATATTATTACTTGTTTCATTGTGTAGAGGCCAAAAATAAATTGGAGGCCCTAGTAATAGATGGAGAAAACATCGAATACCCTACAGGCTGAGTTGTTGTTACTAGAATGTGGCTAAGAAGGTACCCACATAAGAGTGTTAATGTTTGGTTGTTTCAATACTTTGACATGCATCAAAAAATTCTTCATTACTCAAACCTTGTCATGGAATCCAATGTTTGTTTGATCAACTATGGGGGTAGACCTTTGAACAAGACCTTGTGGAAGGTGCATGAGTCTGACCATGAGGCAATACTTGACACAATAAAGAGTAGAGTAGACATGGATGGTTGGTTGGATTAATTTGTAATCATGCACATTAATTTATATGATTCCAATGCAATCATCTAATGTTTATATCATGTATGTAGGTGATTGATGAAGTTATCAGACTTTCAAATGTAGCACACTTTATGTTTAGAATTGTGGCAAAGGATACATAATTTAATGGTATTTTATTTTTTCTCAAAAATATACAAAAAAAAATGTAAGATATTCTCAATAGATTAGTAAACTAAGTGGAAGATTAAATTTTGTTGTTTTTATAATAGGTTACAAGTTGCCAAAAGGGTGGAAAGTAATAGTTTGGTTACTATCTATTCATGTTCATCCTCATTACTTTGAGGACCCTCTAAATTTAAATCCTAACAGATGGGAGGTATGCTTGATATTCATATAAAATTTACTTTTTAAGATATTCAATGGACTAGATTGACTAGTGATAAGTTATAAGATATTGCATAATTGAGCACACAAGTTTTAGATTATTGACATATCACATGTTTATTTGAATTGATTATGTGATTATGTGATTCTTAATTATTACAATCTCTTTCCTTTGTTTAGGTGGGAGCTAGTAAACCCAAATAAAGTTATAAAGTAAATGCCAAATCCAAGACTAGAAGATGGTACTAAACTATTCAGTTGAAGTTAACGCCATCATGACCACCTATGGTGTAGAAATTATAAAAGTGTGTGTGAGGCTTAGCGAGGGAATTTCAAGTTATTTATTTGAATTTAACCTCATCATGAGCACCTATGATGTATACATTATCAGAGCATCTCAAATGTATGAGTGACATTGTAAAAGATCTACAATAACAGAGTACCTAAGGCATCCTTGAATCCTATATTTGGTTGTTATGAGAGAATCTTATAAGCTAATTTTGTGTGCATGAAAATGGGGCACATTGATTCAGTATTTGATTTAAGTGAGGTGTTGGAATTCACATAGTTTTATTTTTTTCTCATGATTTTGTATTACCACTTGATAGTTTTGAGAAAGCATTGTGCCTACAAGTACAAGCACTTGGGTGTCATATTGGTGTATGAAGCATATTAGACAATTGTAGCACAAACATAAGAATTAGGTCTGCCAAATAAATCTCATTTTATTGTAAACATCATATTACTAATATAGTGAGTGTAATAACCATTGATGGTTACCAATCATTCTTTTTCTTCTTTTATTCTCTCCCTTTTATAACTAGAACAAATTGACTAGCTTATTATACAAACTTCATTTATTAAAAAAATAAAAATAATGATTATATATCAATATTAATATAGCATACCATGTGTTCACATAAAAATTTAAGAAGTTCAATTTGTAAACATTTTTTATGCATAATGTCATAAAATAATGTCAACATGTCATAAAAAATAACCACATTTACAAGTAATAGAAGCATGCATGACTTGTTAGATGTTGTTCAAGTAACATGAATTAACTCAAGTACCCCACAAATTCTTCACATGTTTTCCAACTAAAAATTCATGTTTTCTTTCAAAAATTTGTAATTGGTTTTGGGATCTAGTTCCCTAGTGCCTATTTATTACTGCCCTCAAACATTTGTAATTCATGCAACGTAATCCTTTAATAGTCTAAACTGCAAAAGGGCAGCAATCTTTGATGACCTGTTACCCAGAGACCGTGTTAGCTATGAGCATTCTTTCTAAGGCATCGAGATCATGTAGGGAACCTCTACAATAACCTCTCTCAATTTTTGTTATCTTGAAGTAATTTTCCCATGGTGTCCAGTTTTCACTTGATAAAAAAAGTGTCAAATGCAAGCAGTGTAAAGTTGCAAAGTGGTGCAAATTTCGTTCTGCAACTCATGTGACCAAATGAACTATTCCAACATGTCCAAATGGGTACATTTACACTAGGTATGGTCCTCTTTCACACCCAAACACGCTTAATCACTCTGAGCTATGTTCAACCGGCTCGATCCCTTAAGATTCTAGTGGCTGAGCAACTTTTGATGGCGACATTTTAAATGATATCTTTATAAACCTCCGCTCGCTTCATAAGAATCATGTTGGTCCCCTATATAATAACCTCTCTTGTTTTTTCTTATCTCCAAGTTGTTTTCATGTGGTGTCAAGTTTTCACTTAATGGAAAAAGTGTCAAATGCAAGCAGTGTAAAGTTGCAAAGTGGTGCAACTTTCTTTCTGCAACTCATGTGACCAAACATACTATTTTAATGTGTCTATATGGGTATGTTTACACTATGCATGGTCCTCTTTCACACCCAAATACACTTATTCACTCCGAGGTATGTTCAACTGACTCGATCCCTTAAGAGTTCAAAGTGCAAAATAGCTACAATCTTTGACGGGCTATTACTCAAAAATCATGATTCTTACGAACTCTTCATCTAAGCCTATGGGATCGTGTTGGTCCTCTATACAATAAATTCTCTTGGTTTTTGTTATCTTGGAGTCATTTTCCCATGGTGTCTAATTTTCCCTTGATGGAAAAAGTGTCAAATGCAAGCAGTGTAAAGTTAAGAAAAGTGCGGTGCAATCTTTCATTTTGCAACTCAGATGACTCAAAACAAATGCTCCAATGCATTTGGATGGTACTTTTATGTTAGGAATGGTCCTTCTTTACACCCAAATACGCTAAATCACCTTGAGCCATCTAACCAAATTACATCCCTTACATCCAGTACAAAATGGGTGTAATTCGACAAGCTTATTACCTCAAAACCATTATGCTTACAAACTCTCGTAAGCCTATGGAATCGCTACAATCTTCCCTACAATAACCTCTCTTAGTTTTGTTATTCCAAGTCATTTCTATGGTGTCCAGCTTTTCGTTCTTGATGGAAAGGCAATAAATGCAAGTAAATGAAAGCGGTGCATTGTTTCCATGAACTCAGGTGGTGGACCAAAAACGTATCACTACAAATGCATCTGGATAAGTACGCTTACACTCAGGGTGCAGGTCCTTCTTGCACCTAAATATGATGAATCACTCCGAAATACGCTCAACCGAATTCGGGATCCCTTAAGGGTCTATATATAGTGCAAATGGTCATAACTTTTGATGAGCTTATTACTAACAACTATAATACTTATGAACTCTTCACTTAATCCTATGGATAGCATTAGGTCCTTTCTTACAATAACTCTTTTCTGCCTTTGCTATTCCCAAGTCATAAGTTTTCCTATTGTGACAATCTCTTCACTGATGGAAAGTGTCAAATGTAAGATAAAGTTGCAGTGGTGCAACTTTCGTTGTACAACTCGTGTGACCAAACAGACTATTCTAATGCCTCTAGATAGGTACATTGACTCTTTTTCATAGAAAAACACACTGAATCACTCTAATCTACATTCAACTATCTTGATCCCTTATGATGGCATGCAAAACAATCGAAAAGAGAAACATTCACACGACAGTTGAGAAGTCTAAGTTTTCCACACCAAAAGCATATGATCATCCTCAAGTCTAGCAAGGGCAATACATTTTTTAATTATCCTCCTTTCCCTTACAACAATATACAACCAATTGAAAATGCATACAATGGTGGAACTTGGAAACATTTTATTTTTTCTTCAATTAACAACTTTGGTTGTGAAGCATTTTGTCATTTTCATTTAAAATGATTTGCTATACATGAAAATTGGAGTCTAAGAGAAGCACATGATGCTCTCATGTACATTTATTATTTTGTGTGATAAATAAAATTTTCACCCAAGTCCATTTCTTATTTGTATTATAAAATATAGAGCTTTCTCCCAAGTCCATTTCCTATACAGGAAATAATATTACAAAAAGTTGGCATATACAGATTTCGGCGTGTTTATATAGTTATGGATCAAGAACATAACAATTAATTCTATACTGTGAGGATTATGCTGTGAAATTTTTTAAAGGCTATTCAAGATAAATGTTTGTATCATAATGTGTTAAGAAGTTAACTACTCATCATCTACTATGAATATTATGTTTTGCAATTGTTGTGAAGATTATGTATCCTTTTCTTAATTGATTTGTTCCAATCAAAATATCAAATATACTGGAATCTTTTTATGAAACATCTCATGGAATACCAATTGAAAACGTGTTTTTTCTTTTAGATAAAGCATTTGATGGATCTCTTTGAATTAAACTGAATTGAGATAGGTAAGAACAAGGGAGCACTAGGAAATACATTGCTCAAGGATCTTAAATAAGCCTTCTTACCAAATTTTAAAAAGCATGATAAGCCCATGGTTAAAAAATTTGTAGTGATCAAAGTGGGTACTAATTCTATATTATATAGATCATAATTCTTCTTTATCTTTAATATCTTCTAATTTTGGAAATGGTTTCACCAAGCTATGAAGGGTGAACTATTCTTTATTCAGTTATGCCTATGTGGGTTCATTTTCCTTATCTCTCGTTGCAATTTTAGGTGGATTATTTCTTTCAAAGTATTGGGAATTCTTTGGGTAGATTTATATTCATTGATCCAATGGACATAGAAATATATCAAAGGGGTTTCTTGAAAAAAATTGGTTGACAGTTAGGGAGCGAGGATGGAAACAAGCCATTGATTATGAAAATGTTAGTGTAGAATATTTTCCTAAAATATTCCTTTACATAAGTTTGCTAGTTGTTAGATTTTTAGGATAATGGATTGCTTAGTCGTGTAATATTGCATGAGCGCATGTCTATTCTCTAGTTGGAAGTTTCCTCAGCCATAGAAGTTGCCTATCTCTTGATATATATTATACCGCTCTTAAAAAAAATAAATATCAAGTCTATACTGGCATTTATTTATAATTAATCTTTTTTTCTTTTCTAATTCCAGCAATTTTGCAATTTGTAACTTCTACTTCAGTATTCCTAGTATTCCTAGTTATCACTCCCCAAATGGAAAGGCTAAATTATCACAACATGCCTCCTCAGTGTAAGAGGTTTGGTACACCCCATATACTTTGAAATCTTAGTTATATTTATATACGGGGTTGCGAATTTACTTGTGATCTTTATGTCAGCTTGGAGGTTCAACTACACGTTGTGCTTTCCAACCTACATTGGCTTACATCATGGTTGATAGTAAATTTTACACCTTTCTTCATTTTCTCATTCTCTCCATTACTGATTCATTTTTTGTCAACAGATGCAACAAACATGTTATCATTTTGGCATTGTTGGCAACAATAATTTTTTTTTTTTTACATACAAGGTTGTCATCAAAGTTTTTGGTTTCGCTCTAAGCCTTCCTCTCCTTTAACACATACACATGTACCACAACCAATGTATCTTCCCAAAATAATACATCTGTTGTTGCAATTGTAGAAGTAATTACATATTGTTATGCATGTTACACTCCTATGCCACATATGAAGTTACAAGTTGAACCACTCATCGTGTGGTTCAACATTCAATTGTTTATTTCATGAATTGCTATATGTGCTTTTGCTGCTCATATTAATTCATGCCAAAAAAAAGGTTGAATATCACAACATGCCTCCTCAGGTAAAAGAGGTTTGTACACCCTTATACTCTAAAATCTTAGTTATATTTAAATGTGGGGTTGTGAAATTACTTGCGGTCTTTATGTTTTCTTGGAGGTTACACTACACACTATTTTTTCCAACATGTATTGGATTACATCATGGTTGATAGGACATTTTACACCTTTATGGCTTTCCTCAATCTCTCCATTACTGATTCATTTTTTTGTCAACAGATGCAACAAACTTATTATCATTTTGGCATTGTTGGTAGTAATGGATGCACTTTTTTTTACATACAAGGTTGTCATTAAAGGTTTTGGTTTCCCTCTAACCTTTCCTCTCCATTCAAACATGCATATACCAAAAACTAAATATTATATTCCTAAAATAATACATCTATTATTACAATTAGAATGAATATATATCATATGCACTTTAGACTCATTACTACCTCATATACAAAGTTGTGGCTGAACCACCCCACCGTGGTTCCTGCTCAACAACACAAGCCTTGAAATGATGGCTAGTTTTCATGCCCATTCCCTCTTAGGTAAACACTTTGTGGCACACCTATGACTCCATCCTTGAACGTCCACTTATTAGATTGTGATTTCAGTTAATATTGTCTATGTCCACTTGTACATTGAGATAAACAATCTAATTTCCAACCTACGTTTTTTTTATATTTTATGTGTAGCTTGATTCAATCTATCTCCTTTAATTTTACTTGGTTGAAGTTGGGAACCTCCTATTGGTTTCACGTTGGTGGTAGCAATGCAAGCACATTTTATTTACATTCAATGAATATTTTTTTTATTTTTCTTGACACAATCCACTCTAATTTTAAACGTTCGTCCAATTCTATCCTTTCCTAGAATGAGGAGAGGTGTGAAATGGAAGAAGGAATATGATTCATAGCTGAAAGATGTACAGGATGGAAGCTATCCTTTTTCCTCTTCTGATTGCATTGGACTCCTATTTGTGTCAAGAAGTATGGGGTCCTTGACCTTTTCACAACAATTCCTTGTACCAGACTTGATGATTTCATTCACAGTGAAAATTTGGTTGAATGTTTTGAAAATAAATTTGTGCCCAAGAAAAAAAGATAGTGTACCATCATGCGTCTCGTCAACAACAAAAATTATGGAAAAATAATTATGTATCGTAGGTTTGTATCTTTCAACATTCATTTGTATGGTCCAATGATATTTTACTCTCTCTTGCTTCAAGATGATGACATGATGCTTTCTTTATAGCTACTGGTATTAATATAGTCCTAAATACCACAGAGACTAGCCTCCACTAGAGAAGAAAACATAGAAAAAGGTTTATACAAATGTGAGGTTGTTAATGCCACTTCATTGTAAAGGATATGCATGCCAGACCCGATGTTGCCTATCTTCTCTATAAAGAAATGTTCCACGTCAATAAAAAGGTGAATTTTCCCATGGAATTGGTGACACAAGTGGAGATAGGAATTCTATGTTTCCACTAATCTATCTACAGAATGAAAAATCTATATTGAAATCCTTTTTGTCATGGACATGAGTGTCAATGCAATAATGGATTGACACATCAATGATCCTATATTTCATGGCATGATGTTAAAGAGAGATCAATTCCATACAAGAAAGGAGGTAATGAATGCTTGGTGAAAGGTGTGTTTTATTCACACACAGAAACACAGATTTGATTTGATAAGTATCATAATGTGGAATGGAGAGTACTTTGATAACTTCTTCTAGTTTCAATAGCCCCATGGGAATGATACACCTTTCATTATTGGGGTTCAAACTACATGGATGTTGGATACGATGGTTCGCTACTTGACAATTCAGTTATCTCGATGGATTCCACGTTTTCCACTAAAAAATATGGGGTGAGGCCTTACAAACATTGACAAATAGTTCTTCATCTTTTCAATGATATTACTGGCTATAAACCTAGCAATGCTCACGTTGACTTGTTATGTCTATAGTTTCTATTGTATACTTTACTCATTTTCGACGAGAAACAAAGTGGTGTGCTTGTTGCATGGGTAGTCTCCTCACAAAACAAGATTGAGGACATCTCTGCATGGCTGTGTGAATTGCATTCTCGTGGAAGAAGAGCCAGACCCATCTGGAGAATAAATATATTTTTGACCGATGATGTGACTGCATAAATTCAAGTCATATAGTATGTGCATCTCTTTGTTCATTTGCACACCTTTCTCATTTGCTATTTATTTTCAATGCCAATTTGTTATGCAGATGAGCAATAAACAATATTGTTTTTATTTTCTATTAGAGCTATCTTTTGATGTCATGTGCATCTATGCATTTTGCATGTTAAAAGGAATTGGTTGAAGAAAGTATATAAGTATGCAGCCAAGGAAAGAAAAATGGACATCTTCCACAGACTTGGCATGATCATGATGGAAATCGGTGATAGCAAAGACAACATCACTCAGCTATTGAACTCTTTCTTTGAGGAGTTCAATGATCAGCCCCAATTTTTAGAGTACTTCAAGAAGACTTGGTGAGAAGGAGATGGTCGAGTTGGTGAGTTGACAATTTCCGTCACCTCATTTGATTCACACCATTCACATTCTTTGAAGTTACCTCTAATACATTGTGGTTAACTTGACTATTGGCTTTTTTTCATAGCCATGTGGGTGAAAAATTGCAGACTATACCCATATGCTAACCAAGATACAAATGCAACCATTGAGTTGTACCATTGCACACTCAAAACTCAGTACTTGTGTGATCGTTCTAAAAAAATGCACAAGGTGAATGGACTATTTGTATTACACACTTGTGTATAAAATGGAACCATTCTTTAGAAATAAGGAAAAGTTGTAGCATTATGGTTTTTTGACAAACTATAAGTTTTTAATATTCAATCTAGTTTGGAGTGAACCAAGGAAATTCCAAATAATCATTTTGTTCCAAATGAAACGCATCCTAGATGGCACTGGGTGAAAAGTCAAAGTAGGTCTGACCACTACCTTGTTTAGAAATTTGGAAAGAACCTTTTTGTTTGTGAGTTCCCTTGGAGTTTGCAGGGGAACACTTACAAACATGTCCTTAAGGTTGTTGACTTGATTAAAATATCATCTGCCACTAAAGGGGCGGTACATGGTAAGTGAATTTTAATTTGAAGTGTGTTACTTTATGGGAGACAATTGTGTTTTGTATTTTCTACTACCTAATACAAGTTTCTTGTGTGTGGTCATTTAGACGAGGGAGGTCAACCAATTCATAGAGGGACATATTTGAACGAGACATTGTTAGAGTGGGGCATCAAAGAAAACAATCCTAATCTTCTCACCTCTAGAAAAAATCCTTATGTCACTCATGTATATGATGAACATTTGTAGAAAATGTTTATTTGGAATGACACAAACAAAATCTTGAGTAAAGTGATGTGTACACCGCCCCAATGTCTAGAACAAGTATAATCATATGCACAGTGTGTTGATAGGTTTCTACAGGACCTACAACAATCAAATGCATTGCCATTTGAATTCATTCTTGATCCTAATGCAATTGCAACTAGCACTGTTCACATGTGTCCATGGTTTAGTGCAAGTAGGGATCATCCTCGATGTGCAATCCATCATACGAAGTGTGTTGCACAACAGTCAGATCATGGAACTCCTCTGTGTGACTCCTTTCCCTTGTCCATGAACAATAGCTTCAATGTGAATTTCAATATGCAATGTGAGACTTCAGGCACAACTTCTATGGATGGGGTAGAGGATATGACATCTAATACGAGTGATTGTGAGAAAACCCGTTTCAATTTCTATATTGTAATAGGAGTATTGCAGATTTCTTTTTCCAATATGCGCTTCTACCATGTCATAAACTTTCTAAATTTTTTTTGGTCTTTTTTATTTGCTTCAACATTCCAATCTAGGGAAAGGAGTCCTTTCCGGTGACTGCCTTTAATGAGTGTAAACCCAATGGAAGGTATAGTTCCAATTTAACAACTATGCATAGGTAAGTCCAATTTTTTGGTATGAAATTATGCAATACCATGCTTCCTTATAGAATTTTGGCTACGGTGATAGGTTGATGTCATCCAACATGCATTCACTCTGCTACTTCTTGAAGAGTTACTAAGGAGTGCAGAAGCATACATCAGTGAACCTCAGTCTGTAGGTAAGCATGTCGTCTTTTCTAAAAGTCATTCACATAAGTTATCTACAATTTTGACATCATAATTTCATGTCTCCACCCAACTCATTCTAATTTTGTTCACTTCTTCTTTTCAAGTGCTTGTATAGTAGATTCATTTTTTATTTCATGCATTCTAGTACCTAATGCTCCAGTTATGCATTTCCATTTTCCCATTGCACATACTACACGCGGTCCTTCCTCAACCCATGAAGAGAAAGAAAAATCTATTTAGTCAAAACTTTATCTATCTCTTTCACTTTTCTCTATTATTTTCAAGTGTTTTCATAGCAGTTCTCTTTTTCATTTTAGG
>VDFB02167480.1:0-34359 GCA_007258455.2 Sequoia sempervirens
GGACTGCAACTAGAATCAAAAATCAACTCCAAGTGGAAGAATATCATAAACACCAACCTTGGACATGTAGATTATAAAGACTTCAAGAAAAGAATGTACGGGCAAGATGGATTCCTGCCAACACCTATTGCTCGCCGGATGATGCAGAATGGTATTGTCCAAGTAGCTGGATTTCCACCGGCTATGGAGTGTGCTGAACTGATGGTAGAATGCACCATACACTACAACACACAAGAGAGGCAAGTTGTTGCGCCAGACGGGAGAATAGTGGCTCATCTCGAAGAGGCGTTCGACATACCAAATTATAACCGAACTTCATACAAGACCAAAGAGGATGCAAGAAGACTTTATGAGGACTGGATGGATCTTTGTGCAACAAATATCAATAAGACGTGGTTAGAGAAGCCAAGGCCTTCCATTAAGAAAATGCCGAAGAAATTGCTTCGGACGGACTTCAAGGAGGAGTATAGAGATATCATCTTGCTATTAAACAGAGTAATGGGTAGCCCTTAAGGTGCGCCATTTGAGACATGGATGTATTATTTCATTGATGAGATCACCTTGGGTGTCAAGATGTTCAATTGGTCGCGAATAATCAGTGACAATCTCCATGAACAATTAATAAATTTGGAAAGGACAAAGTCTTTTTTATGAGTTCTTATATTGTCTATCTATTGGCTAGGACTTATAGATACACATGATTAATCTGTCGAGGCGTGGTAGGCAATGGTGAAAATGAATTCAAATCTTATGATTGTTACTCACAGTTGCAACTCTGCGAGAAAGCCCACTTCCAAAGGGTAAATGATGCCTTCCTGATGTACATCACTAGAATATTACAAGGAGGAACGCATCAAAGGCTTACTCATGAAGCCAAGAGCCTGATCAACAAGTACGGATCTTGGTTTATCTAGTTTCCGAGATTCACCTATATAAGAGTTTAAGGATTCACTAGATGTCCTTACCGACTTCCGATTTATCCTACCAGCAGGATGGTCTTGCTCGAAGTCCTCAGGTAGTTGGAAACATACCAAGGCCTCCAAAGATCAAAGCAGAAGGTAGCCATCACCTTCCCATTTTTCATCGGGAATATGCTGGAGTCTTGTCCATCGGCACAGGCAGTTGAAAGTGCCAGGTTGGAGATGCAATGGTACCCATTCACATCTTACCGGTCTAGGGCTGATTTCGACCCTCGCCACCATATTGGGACCGTGAATGGAAGGAAGTACAAGTATAAGGTAGACCTGGAGGATTTTTGAGCAAATGCTACAGATGAATATGATATTAGAAAAAGACTATGGTCCAGATTGCTAGTGGACTTAATCAGAACGATTGAGCTTTTTCGTGTGCCTGATCAGCTAGAGGATGATGGAGTATATGTCCAGCCAGGCTTTGAGGAGAATCGACCTCTTCCTCCTTTGAAATGGTCAGAACTAGAGTTTGCAGATCTGGCCACCTTGATGAGGCCAGTTATCAAATATTCACAGTGGTGGGCGGATCAGCAAGTCCAAGGACTAAAGCAAAGAAATGTGACTCTAACTTATAACTTAATGGGCGAAGCGAAATCCTATTCTTCAAATGCAGGTGCATCCCAAAGTAATGAACCAATTGAAAGCACCAACTCCAAGAAAAGGAAGGAAACAGTTAATGACTACAAGGTCGAAAGGGAAGAAGATTGCAGATGAGGAACCTGTTCAGAAGAGGCAAAGATCAAAGCCACCCCATTCTGCCACGTCCAGGAACGTGAATGAGATATTGAATATTGAGGATGAGTCATTGGACGACATAAGGATTCCTTCTCCAATTCATATTGAGTCAATCCAGCTAGAGGATGATGAACCTCCATCTCCTACAGGCACATAAATACTCGAATCCGAGAATGAAATGGATATTTTGGATGGTGAATTTCAAGAGGGAATGATTTCCACTCTTAAAGGAATTCAGGATATTCCATGTGTGGAGAATACTCAGGAAGAAGAAGGCATTGAGCAGCCTACTATTCTTGATTGGTTAAAAGAAAGATTGAAGATAAAAGTACCAGTGGAAGTTCCAGAGGAAGATGATACGACCGATTTCTTGGCTAGGTTAGAAACAATTACTGCAAAGAAGCCCGCCAAAATGTTTTCCACAATCCAAAAGGATGAGACCGGCCGCCGTACAGTGCAAATTGCCGTACCGACAGTGGATAAGTCAAAGGAGGATATTGCTCCCCAAGAGTATGCCGTCACTACTGTCGACTTGGGTCCAACAACAAAAGGTCAAGAGGTTGAAGACTTGGACAATTCAGTTGCTTCCATCAAGGCAAGGTTGGAAAAAGCAGTAGCAACGAAAAGAGAATATAAAAGGGAGATTGAACGCCTGAAGGAATACATTCAGCATTTGACCAAACCCCTTAATCAAGCCGACTTAGTAGTCCCTCCACTTTTGAACTCTTCACAGGAAACGATCAAAGATTTTGAAGAAGAGATGGTTACAGCCAAAGAAACCAAGGAGTGGATGGCGAGCAAACATGAAGAAGCGGCTGCATTTGTGGAAAGATTGATATTGGCTTATGGACAAACTTCCTCTTTGATTTCAAGGATTGCAGTTATGGCAGAAGCATGGGACAACCATCAAGATATTCAAGACAAAATTATCCCATGCCTTAGGGTGCTGAAAGGAGTTCCGAAACAGGAATTGATTGATGGAAAAGTTATTGCAGCAGGCACTACCTATGATTTCAACAACTGGTACCAGGCACTAATTGCGCGGAGGGAAGTCTTGGAGAAGGTGAAGGCTGATGCTATCAGAACTGAGGAGCAGACGAGGGAAATTCAGAACAAGATTTTACTTGTATCTGCAGATATACTTGAAAAGGATATCGTTCGAGAAAATGATATGCAACTGGAGAATCTCAAGCTCAGAATCCAGGAGACTTTCTTCGCCATCACCGGGCCAATCCTGAAACAAAATTTGACTAAGGCATCAAACTTCTTGTCCATTTGGGATGCCTTCGAACGAAAGGAATCAGAGTGGGAGATTGCTTTTGCCGAGTGTGCAGATGATTTGGATGTGTTGGAATTCAAGGTCAACATGCTGCCACATGTCACAATGGAAGAGGTCGGCATAATAGTGGCTAGATTCATTGAATACATAGCCACTCAGGAGGATAAGGATGCGCCTCCTAGAAGATAGCTCCTCATGCCACTTGTTCTTCATCCACTGGATATTGATGATTGTTTTGGGAAACCCTAGTTAGGGTTGATTTGTTTTAATCTCTACCGTTGATCTTAAATTGATCTCGGCCTTTCATTTGTTTTGAAAAACTCTATATAAACTCCAATTCTCTCATTTCATTGTGTGGATAGAGTTTTATGAAATTTTTGCGTATAGCTACTTTGGTTAATAAAAGTTCATATGCATGATTTGCTTTGAATCCTTCTTATTGTCAAGTGGTTGCATGGTTGCATATCTCCTTCAACATAGAATAGATTTAGTATAGAACATAGAATAGATTTAGAATAGAATTTGATTTACATGTTTGTTAGATGAATGAAAGATTTGATAATATAGATTGGTGAAACTCTTGCTCATACTTTCTTTGAATAAATGATTTTTGTTCAATGCGTAAAGTTAGCCTAAGCTTATATTGTGGATGCTTTAACTTCTGTCTTGATAAATATTGTTCGATTTGATGGTAGTTATTCATGACATGAAAATATTGAGCACAACCTTAGAAAATTGCACTCACTTTGTGTAGTTGTCCTCAGTGTGGCGAAGCAAAGTGTTGTTATTAGTTTCACCTAGTCTTTACCGTCTCTTGACTTCTTAGGAATTAGCATAGAACCTCTAAACCCTTATCCTTTTGCAATTTTTTTTTGAAATTTCAAAATCCAAAAGCCAAAAAAAAGAAGAAGAGCATTTATTGTCAAATTAGTCTAAGTCCTAGCTTGTGAGTGATTTGTTAATGTAAGTCCCTTTGTGTATTACCAGCATATCACAACGCCCATTGAGCTTATCCACACGTCAAGGCCTGACAAAAGAAACCTTGGAATCGCCATATGATCTTCTCGCAATCTTAGCATATGTGGTGGTTTTTCAAGAGAGGATAGAGTATCTTTGGGCATTTTATTCTAATGTTCGGTGAATGATAAAACGTACACCAACAGGAGGAATGAGAGAATAAGTATATGTTTGTGTTTTGTGTCTTTTTAGTGACATAAAAGTCGCTTTTAAGAGTTAGCTAGGGTTAATAAGGTTTTTAATTTTATTTTTGTCTATTTAAAAAAAATTCATTGAAAAAAATGGTGTTGGGTTTGCTCTGGGTTCACTTAGACCTGTACATTTGTTTTGGGACATGCCTTGGCTATACCCAGGCTAGACCTAGATTGGAATCTGAACCTAGATTTTGTATAGGTACAATGGGGTACCTTGGAGTACATATTAACACAATAATTGTTAACACAACAACTATAACAATTGAAATTCTCATGTATTGAACAAATATTGCAACCCTAAACTAATATTGCTTAATTTAAATTTGAAGGACCATTATATCTATTATAATTTGTCTATTTCGAAACAATACAAAACATAACAACACACGAGGATAAACCTTCCTTCAAATTAGCAGAAGAAGCTCCCTAAGAACTAAATACAACTCCTAAACCTAAATTTTAAACAAGATTCATCAGATAGGCACATTTAATAAGATCATCAATGGGGATTTACATAAATGAAATAACTGAAATAAACTTTTGACCTATCTTTTTGGTTCGTGGAAGTTGAGCACAAGACCTGAAAGGTTCTCTCACAAATGACTTTTCTATGAATAAAAGTTTGCAATTGAAACAAAGTAAATTGAATCATGATTGCTTCCTAATTGGATGAAAACAGAGACCAATAGACCCATATACACAAAAATGGATTAAAGAAATACTTCTTCTAACACCAAACTATTGTGCAATATTTTACAAAGATGAACCCTTAGAAGCACACAAAATTACTTAGTAAGATGAAGGCAACGTTGATATAAAGCTCAAGACTGCCCCAGTTTAATCCATTGAATAAAATCTTACATAAACACACAAAAAATTCAAATCAATACTCGAACAACAATCTCTATAACATAAGCTCAACTTTGATTATCATTAAAAATGTCTTGTGTCTAAGGCACTTATTTATAGGTTACAATGAGTATGCTTTTGCGGATTTGAAATTAATAATTAATTATCACCATAAAACAAAGTTTTTAAAGGACCCTTGAATGCTACAAGAAAAGGTAAAAGAAAGGAAATTTAAAGCAAATTGATACCTAAACAAGTAACAAAATAAAACTAACTGAAGCAGGCCTACAAATAAGCATTCATCCATTATCTAGAAATACAACACTAAAAATGAACTGATCTTGTTTCCTTCGTGTTTTTATGAATGATTAACAACCCACTACTGGCATGCTCATATGAATTTTTGCATTGAAAAGGTTAACATTGTTTCTTACATGAAGAGCTTACAACAATATAAGTTTAAATGATGTTTATGATTGCAAATACAAGGAGTTTCATAGCACATAGATCATGTGTTTACCGTGACTATACAAGAGATAGCAAGATTGACAAAGACTCTAGAAGATAAAATACAAAGATTGATAAAATGACTTGTTACTAACTGCACTTGTCTTTGTTCAACACTTGTAATGGTTTGAGAATTTTTGTTGATGCTAGTAGTCCAACAAAAGCGTTTAGTTATGCAACCCAATAAAACTTTATAATTGTGCAAGTCCTTACTATAGAGTTGACTCAAGAGTAAAATCATGTGCTGTGCATAGAAGTAAATATTCCTTCCTTGTTGGACTGCCACGAATCACCAAAAATATTAATCCTCATGTCCTTCTGTGGATCACCAACAAAGCCTTTAACCTCCAAATAGGGGTGGCATCTGAGGTTTAATGGATGTCGATAGGTTTTGAAGAGGATTTCAGACACCCACGCTTCCCTTAAACCTTTGTTTGCGTCTTTTTATCCTTGATTCGCATCCTTTTTACCTCCAAAGTTACCCAACCCGAAAAATTAAATAGTCACTCTCATTTATTTAGAATTTTAGCCTTCTACACCTACATGATCTGGTATTCAAGCATATCGTACTAGTGGGAATGTTATTGGCTTGTGACCTCTATATTGCTAAAAAACACCTGCTATTTCCCTCGTGACCTTCATTAGGGGCTGGTGTCTGGTGTTTTGAAATGGATTAATCATTTTTGCGACTTATATTGTTGCAAAAACATCCAACGAACTCTAAATTAAATCCTTTCAATATGGAGCGACTAGCTTAGATTAATCTCGATTTGCCATAAAATTTTATTGCCTCTTCCTTTTCCTTCACATAAATCGACTCATATTACTATGCAATTTTCTTTAATAACTGTCAACATTTTATGCCCCTTTTCAGCCTATTAGTGATAACTGATTTGAGACATCTAGTGTGGGTCATCATGTCAATGTGTGCCTTTGGTCAAAGGTCTCGTTTCCTCACCTTGGTCAATTACTTAGTTTAAAATTCCGAAATCTACCACGTGTAAAAGATTGTATCGGAGGTTCCATAGGAACCAAAAACCAATGGTTCCTGGTTCCCATGGAACCCTCAACAAGTGTTTGGAGCTAAGGAGGTGATGCGAAGGAAGGAGGTGATGTGTAAGAAGTGAATGCAGGTGGCGTGGAGAAGTGAACATCAAGAAAATTTAAAGGCATGACAGAGGACAAAAGGCCAACTGTTGCTATGTGTGGGAGAATAAACAATTGTGCAGTTTTTTGCGCCTAACTCCTTTCTGCAGTTGTGAATGCCCACTGACTCTCCTGATGGCTTGAATCTAGGGGTACATGGGGATGCATCCCCTAGGGTTTTGGCCCTCATACCCATCTTGGGGATGTTCTGGGGATGGGGGATGACTTGGGGACGTTTCCCCAACGTCCCAATATTTTTTCTTTTTTTAGTCGGGGACAACTTGGGGACGTCAAGGGGATGGCCGACTGTCCCCTTTTTTCCAACAAGTTTTTACAAAAAAGAAAAACACTCCAAAATTAAAAATGCTTATTTTTTTATTGTTTCTAAGTGGACCCCATGAATGTTGGTAGATGCTGATTAGAGGTAGCCATCATACTTTCTATTACTATGTTTTTGACATTTGTGACTATTATTTTGACATTTGTAGTGCACACTTGTAGCCTTTGGGCATTTTATTTTTAAAATTTTATATCATATGCACATTGATTGTTTGACATGAATTATGGAAGCAATTAAGTAGTTGTAGTACTATTAATTTGTTCGACTCTATAATGTATATGTCAATATGATTATGTTTGCAACTTTATCAATGTTCATTGTTATCATTATTTATGTGAATATCTGAAATTTGAAATTTCCCTATATATATATATACCATCCCCTTTGCCATCTCGTGCTGTCCCCAAAAATCCCCTAAACTAATCCCATCCCTGAAATGTGTCTCGTCATCTCCCCATTCCCCCGTCTCAGAAACTCAGTGGAACATAGCTTGAATCTGATTTGTGAGGCTCCATAGGTGATCTTAATGCTTATTCTACGAATTTCGAAAGGAATTTTAGGTGCTCATTTCTCATTTATTATCTGTAGTCCTCTTTTGTTAGACTCTCATCTCCCCAAGCTACGGTTGCAACGGACTTCTTGGGTGGATTGATTGATTTACAAACCAATAAAGAAGATTGTGATTCCTCTAGTTGATTGGATTTCATAGTACACATGTTTACAGACCATTGGTGTATGATGGTGACTAGGGTTGCTTGTCATGCCACACATTCTGACATTTCAATGCCTCCCTTGTTGAAAATAAAAGAGGGTTGGTGCTCATTGTTATGGGTTCTTCCTTAGTTTTCTTTGTTGGCCCCAGGGTTGTTGTTGCATCAAAAGGTTGACCTGTTAATGCCCAATACAACCACCAGAGTTAACGGATCCACAGGAGGCGATTAAGCCATGCCACGAATCCTGAGGGGAGCGTTGACCATCTGCTAACAATCTCCCCCTCAGTGTTACCCGAGGGAATTTGAACTCGACACCTTTGGCTCTGATACCAATTGTTGGCCCCACGGTTGCTGTTGCACCAAAAGCTCAACTTGTTAATGCCCGATACAATTGCCAAGGTTAATGGATCCACAGGAGGCGTTAAGCCATGTTAGGAATCTCGAGGGGAGCGCTGACCATCTGCCAACTTTCTTCTCAAGAGCTTTGCATCTCTACGACTCTTTAGTAAAATAAGCTCCATGCCTTTGAATGAACAAAGGTTGTTATTTTCACCTCTTCTCACTTCTTGCACTTTGTGTGAAGGTTGTTTATCTTTGTGTTGTACCCAAAACCAAAATTTTTGCTTCACTAAGGCATTTTGCTTAATTGAGTCTTAATCTTGTTAAAGTGATGTCAGAAGGTCATTTTTGGGGTTTTTAAATATGGAGTTGATGTTAGTGTCATGTCAGTCTGTTACTGAAGAAATTTGAGAAAAGTGAAAATCTGAAGAAAAATCATCAAAATTTTCTATCTCTGGAGAGGGGAGCACATTTTCAAAAGGGCACCCTATCTTTTAGGGGCTTAGATCCTGTTTTTAGGGTTTGTCACCTCCAGCAGGCATTTGTCCGGCATCACGTCAGCTTCGCAATGGACTATCAAGCCTGTCAAATGGACCTGTTTCATGCAAGTTACGGAAGATATAGTGCAAAACGAGAGGAGATCCAGAAATGGCTAACACTGGGAAAAAGAGCAGTTTTTGAAAAAGGCGCCCATCTTTTTGAGGTGTCAGATGAAGGTTTTTGAGTAAATGCCACCCAAGATGTTTATCTCACATTTGTTCGAGCTTCGTGACGCATCCGTCAGTGGGTGAATCTGAGTTGCAGAAGTGCCTGAGCCAGAGGTCAAACATAGGGTCAAATCTTGGTCAAAATATCAAGGAATGAGCAAAAGAGCACTTTTTCAGAAAGGCGCCTAAGCTTTTCAAGCCTTTAATGCCTTCTTTTTGATGATCTCAGATATTCAATTTGTCCGTGTTACGTTCAGCTTTCCGTTGCCTGTCTCCGTCAGATCAGAAGATGACTTGACAGCTTGCAGTCGGAATTTTAGTGTTATTTTGGTCAGTTCCAGAAATGGCTCAAGTCTGGTGGAAAAAGAGCAACCTTTCAAAAAGGCGCCCCTAATTTTCACCCCTTAGATGATGTTTTCTGGAGAAATGTGCCTTTGCAGCTGTTGTGCAGAATGAAGTCAGCTCCGCAGTGAACCTGTGATCCAGTCCTGAAAGTTGGTAAATCAGAAGTTATGAAGGATTTGTTTTTCCCTTCGTACGAAATGCAGATGAGAAAATTTGGTTAATCCAGTCCTGAAAGTTGGTAAATTAGAAGTTATGAAGGATTTGTTTTTCCCTTCGTACGAAATGCAAATGAGAAAATTTGGTTAAGTTTGAGAAAAAGCGCAGCTTTTGAAAAGGGTGCCTAGGTTTTTGAGCCTTCAGATGTTAGTTTTATGATGTTCAGTCTCAAGGTGTCTTTTGATCAGTTTTTATCCTGCTCTGCGATGCACCTGTCAGCCAGTCAATCGGTGGAGTCAGTCAGCCAATGTTAGAGGATGAACAGAGGTCCTGAAGAGGGTTAAGTCCAAATTTTCATGAAAATTGGCTAAGTCTGAAATTCGCCTTAAGAGGTCAAAGTTGAGTTTTCAAAATAAGTTGACTGGTGCGCCTTAACTTGAGTTCTAACTGTAGTTAGACTAAACGATTTCTGGGTTGTCATCTTCAGTTCATATATTGGCATGTTGAGTGATCTTTCAGTTCGCATGTTGAGTTAACTAGTTTGCATGTCCAGTTAACAACTTTGCATGTTGAGTTAACTTGTTTGCATGTTCACTTAACTGAAGATTATGCTTGAAAGTCAACTTAAGTTTGCATGCATGGCGCAAATTAGTTAAAATTGTGAGTTAAAACATGAAGCATGATTTTGTGAAGTATGGCGAATTCATCTTTGTCAACTGAAGTTTCCAAAAGGGACGCCATATTTAGAGTTTTTTAAGATTTAAAGCATGAGGTTGAAGTTGTTAATGATACTGAGCAGCTTCGGGTTCATCCTTCCAGCCTCGAGTAAAGTCATAAATAAATGTAGCCTATTGGCTATTTATTTACATGTGAGAATAAATGAGTATGGGCGCATCTCTTTGTAAATAATATATTTATTATTCTGGGCCGACCTTCTTTGTAAATTATATTCATTGATTATTGTATCTTGGCCGACTTGTTCAAATTGTATTTTATGTTGAGGCCGACCTTGTGAGATCTCTTATAGCCATGTATTTATAAGAGACCACTTCTCTCCTTGTTACACAACAAAAAGCAAGTTCATTTTCTCTCCTTCATTGAAGTGCGAATTTTCTCCAAGAGCAGATTGCAAATTTCTGTAAGTGCAGATTTAGGTATCAAGGGAGGACAGATTATTATCTGTTGTGCATCTAGTGTAGGTGCTGAATATTGGCCTTGTGATTGGCCTCATTGTAAAGCGAATTGTTGCCATTATTGATATATAAAAGAGAGATCTTTGTTGCTGGGTTTTTCTCCCTCAAGTGGAGGGTTTTCCCAGGGTATCTGCTGTGTTATTGTGTCTGATTTGAATTTATTTCTGTGCATGTAAATCTGATCATAAGTTTTCAACATGGTATCAAAGCGGGTTTTAAAGAAGATCTTGATCAGATTTGTATAAGCAGCTGTGTAGATCGATTGAGATTTGAAGCGCCAAGATCCTATGTTATTATAATTTGTCTATGCTATTCTTTATCTCAATCAAAGTCCTTCTGTAGCCTTATTGCCACCAGATGAGTCTGATGGACATATTCATTGAAAGGAAGTAACACGGATAACTGATGTTCCATCACATCTCTAGATTTGGGTGACATCGAAGAAGGCGTTTTTCTCAGGGAGTGTTCCCATCCTTGAGTCGGCTAATGTGAGCGGACTTGTTCAGTGTTTCTCTTCCGCACATCATTAGTGTTCCACCTTGAATCGGGCATCATTCTGCACACTGTCATTGCTTCAGTCATCGCATTCAAGGAAGGTCATCATAATGTATGTCCTTCGCTCAGGTAACTCAAGTCTGAGGAGTCCACACTTCCGAATATTTGAGGAAATTCTCTCGCCATAATGGAAAGAAATGAGTCGCACATAATCTGAGTATCGGGTTCCTGTGGAGTTTAAAGATCTGACACTGCTTTAAAGATAACGATATCGGGACCTTGAGTATAAGACGTCTCTACATACTACATTGTCATCAAGGTTGAAGCCGTGAGGTTGAAGCCGCTGGTCTAACTGGACATTCACAGATCCATTTCCATATTCATCGCACAGATCATACACGGGATCAACAGGGTCTAGTTTTGTGACATTACAGAGTGTTCTTTGGTCTGAGCTCAGAAGTTCCTATCTGGTGCTCACAATGGAGGTATTCCATTAGCTAGTATACACGTAGGGCCAACACTCTGACATCTTGCTCGCGCACCTCCTTGAGGCAAATCTCCAGCTTGACGCGATAGAGCCTTGACTCTCATCAGTGCTGTCCATTGTCTACCACGGGAGCTGAGCCAAGTCTGTGCGCCGTCACCAATCTTTGGAGTTGCAAGTCATATCACCATCGGATCATATTGGGACTGAGACGGAAATGTAGTTCGGCTAATCTCTGTGCCTTCTAGTTCTCTGGCCGTCATTGGGACGGAGTTATTTGTGAGCCCAAAGACATCGATTCGGTTGAACACCAGTTAGTGTTAAGTCTGCACATAGGTATTGGCTCTGCTTCGGGATTACTGAGTATGCAATTCGAATATCCCTCTACTGGAAAACTCATGAAATCCGAGAATTCCGAGATCTATTCGTCTAGTGGTTTATATCTTCAATACTAGGGCATCTGGGAAGTATCTTCCTTTATTTCTGGGCGCTCATATTTCTTTTGCGATATTTGGAGAAGCATTATTCAATGCGATAGCTATAAGGAAATCTCATACTGGTTTATGTATAGAAATCATGAGATCACATTGGGAAAGATTGCGATTTACTATCGCCAAGCTCCAACAGTACTAAGATGGGTCTCATGTAATCAGCAAGAGCAGTACCATTGCCAGTCAGGTTTCTTCTGTCAACCATAATCATGTAGATGTCGAGCAACTCATCTGGTTGGGCATCAATGGTCTTTACGACCTTGCAGTCACGAGTTCATCCCGTCGACAGATCAAGCTGCTAATGGATGACATTTGAGTTTGATGACTGTAACCATTAAGATAAGTATTCTTGTGTTCATTGTGCAAATCTGACTTTGGCTACTTGAATCATGTTGTCTGGTCATCGAGTTATGCATATTAGATGATAATTCTACACAAAGTTGTTTCATTGCGACTTGTTTCATGCTAATCTTTGATTGTGACTCTGAGAGGAAAAAGATAATTGCATGTTCACATCGATATCTTCCTCCATGTTCATGGACTACGATGGTGCCTTGAGAAGGCTAGTCCTATATTGAACATGCTGGCTGCATATAAGGAATCTATAGTTGTGCAGACTGTATTTTGTTGATACTGAGTTTAACACTCTCAAGAGGAGAAAAAGATGGAAGCAGGATATATAAAGATAAAGTTTCCTTATCCCTTCATTCTGATTCCTTGATGTATTTCTTTTTTTTAGGTTGATATTGTTCATAAATTCTCATGTATCCATGCTATAACATAAGATAGTAAAACCTGTATGTTTCTAGCCTTGACATTTCTTTGGATAATTATAAATTGTTTGTAATCTCTCTCTATATCACTTCCAGGATGGATCTAGGAGCAAGAGAGTGATGAGAGATTCCTTAGCAAGGAAAAACTTAAGGCATCTTATGAGGAAGACATGCCAACCAAAGAAATGGTCAAGCATGAAGTCACAAATTGCAGCCATGGAACGGAGCTGGTGGTTAGAGGGAGTTCACTTCCAGAAGTCTTCTTTGCAATCTCTGAAGCAGGGATCAAGAGGGAGTGTTGTAACTCACTGAGAAGAAGTGAAGATTACTGTATTACACAGCTGCTGAGATCAGAATTGCTCAAGACTGTAATCTGGATCTGTCAATGGTAGCTCCGCAAACCTATTCAGAATAGTAAGACCTGGAATGAGGTCAAGGAGGACTATCCTGAACTCTCTACAGCACCAGAGGTGTGCACTGGAAAACATTAATCTAAGTCAAAGTGTTGCAGGCAATCTTGGGCGAAGAGGTCAGAAGGTTGATACAAATGCCTGAAGATTCAGAGGGAGCTTGCTGAGCCTGAAGAAGATGGTAATCTTGTTGCAGCTAAGCATATCCTGAGATACTTGCGTGGCACAGTTGGATATGGATTGAGATATTCTTCAGGTTGGGTCTGCTATGACTCTCTTGTGTAGTAGGAAGCAGTCTTTAGTAGGACTGAGTACAACAGAGGCTGAGTTTATTGCAGCTTGCATGGCAACTCAGGAAGCAGTTTGGCTTCGTAAGCTCCTTGCAGGATTGTTTGGACAAATCAATGGAGTCTTCTATTATTCATGGTGAGTTGTGTGAAACCTTCTATCAATCCTGTGTTTCATGACAGCCCCAAGCATGTTGAGATCAAGTACCACTATCAGAGATATGGTACTGCGGAAGGCTGTACAGTTGAGGTACATTAGCACTGATAAGCAGACGGCAGATATTCTCACCAAGCCTCTCGCCAGGATAAAGCTTGTATACTTCCGAGACAAGCTTGGTATGGTGGAGAATCCAGCCTTGACTGAGTATGAGTCTCAGTATCAGTAAGCCTTGTTTAATGAGTTCTTCTCTGTGAGAGAAGTTCGAGGTGAAATCCCTTGTTAATGCACTTTCTTCTGTGACGGAAGAATTTGAGGTGAAAGCCCTCGTTTCCACCCTCTGAGCTGAGTCATGGTGGATGTCATGTGTGCGACTCCATGACATTTATTGTACTTGTGTTTCACCCTCTGGGAGAGCCATGGTGAAAGTCACGTTGAGGTGATAGCATCACGCAAGTGATGAACACTTGTACTTACTATTGCACTTTCTTCTGTGACGGAAGAATTTGAGGTGAAAGCCCTCGTTTCCACCCTCTGAGCTGAGTCATGGTGGATGTCATATGTGTGACTCCATGACAACATCACGTGAGAAAGTCCGTGATGATCTTCTTGTACTTGTGTTTCACCCTCTGGGAGAGCCATGGTGAAAGTCACGTTGAGGTGACAACATCACGCAAGTGATGAACACTAGTACTTACCATGTGATGGTTGATATCGAGACGATATCTAATATCACATTGAGGTGATATTTCTCTCCTTATATCTAATTGCAGGCAATGATGGCTGATGGACTTCATACTGAGATGATTCGTATTGTGTAGCTGGAAGTTCTCTCCCTAGCTGAGAGGGAGTGTTAATGATACTGAGCAGCTTCGGGTTCATCCTTCCAGCCTCGAGTAAAGTCTTAAATAAATGTAGCCTATTGGCTATTTATTTACATGTGAGAATAAATGAGTATGGGCGCATCTCTTTGTAAATAATATATTTATTATTCTGGGCCGACCTTCTTTGTAAATTATATTCATTGATTATTGTATCTTGGCCGACTTGTTCAAATTGTATTTTATGTTGAGGCCGACCTTGTGAGATCTCTTATAGCCATGTATTTATAAGAGACCACTTCTCTCCTTGTTACACAACAAAAAGCAAGTTCATTTTCTCTCCTTCATTGAAGTGCGAATTTTCTCCAAGAGCAGATTGCAAATTTCTGTAAGTGCAGATTTAGGTATCAAGGGAGGACAGATTATTATCTGTTGTGCATCTAGTGTAGGTGCTGAATATTGGCCTTGTGATTGGCCTCATTGTAAAGCGAATTGTTGCCATTATTGATATATAAAAGAGAGATCTTTGTTGCTGGGTTTTTCTCCCTCAAGTGGAGGGTTTTCCCAGGGTATCTGCTGTGTTATTGTGTCTGATTTGAATTTATTTCTGTGCATGTAAATCTGATCATAAGTTTTCAACAGAAGTTGGCGCTTCACTCTTTTGAATGTCAACTGAAGTCTTAAAAGGGACGCTTTAATCCTTAATTGTGAATTTAACATAAATCATGAAGATGGCGAATTCAACAAGGATTGTCAACTGAAGTCAAATTCGCATGGTGCTTTAAATAAATTTACAACTGAAGATTGAAAGGGAAACCCTAAAGCATGGCGCTTTATTTAGCATATTTTAGTTTCAGTTAACTAAAATGAGGTCCAATCAGAAGCCAAGCGCCATTTTTCAAGGTTTCATGCTTTATGCGAATTTCAAAGATGAAAGTCTATTTATTCAAGCATTGGCGTCCATTATTTCTTCATTACAAGCTTCGAAGTCTACATTCTTCTTGAGCGAGCAGCAAGTTAAAGGTGCTACAGGTGTCAGAATTCAGCGTTCTTCATAGCAACGGATTCAGATTGTTCAGAGGAAGAAGATTCAAGACTTTGTTTTCACTTTGCATGCAGGTTTCATCAAGTTCCAGAACAAAGATAGGCGAATTTTTCAAAAGGAGAACAAGCAAAACTTTCTATCTTCTGTCTTATTTCTTCTATTTCTCATGTTAGGTACTTTCTTCACATGTCAAAGAAATTCAACATATTTTCAGAGTTCAATCATCTGGGTTCGCATACTTCAGTATTTGCAGCAAAACCCACGTCTTAGATTTTTTCGAGAAAATTGCCCCGTAGTCTTCATTCTGAAGCTCTGTGCTTTTTTCCGAGAATTTCTTTGCATGTGGGCTTGAAGTACATTTTTTCGAGAATCAAGCTATCTGGGTTGTCTTAGAATTTGATTCTGCACAAAACCCACGTTTCAGAATAGTTTTGAAAATTTCTCCTGCCTTAGGCTATTTTTAGCCTTGTCTAGAGGTTTTCAGTTTTTTCAAAAAGTTCAAGTATATTCGACTTTACAGTCAAAAGTCTTCGTTTTCAAGATGCAGTTCAATCTCATTGAGTATAAGATCAAATCGGCCCTTATGCATAATTTTGTCAAAACTTCAGATACAAACCTAAATCATGTTTATCCAGTGGTTAATCTGAGCAGTCTGGAGGGTGTTAGCAGCAATGCGTTGAGGAATCTTGAGCGTTTCGGATTGCTGGCAGCGGCATCTATTCCTGTTACCACTTTTGATCTTGAGTTTGTTCTTGCTTGTATCAAGCATTATGACTCATCTTCACGACAAATCAGATCAGTTGATGGGAGGATTGTTTGCAGTCTCAAACCGAAGGATATAGAGAAATGTTTTGCAATTCCTCCGCGTTCAGATAACTTTACTGTGGTCATTGAAGCCTGTGAGAAGATATGGGATGGAGATCAACGGCGTTCACAGAGAAAGGTGGCTCAGAAATGGCTGAAAGTTCAGAAGACTAACATGCCCAAAAAGGTTGGCCGTGGTGAATTCAAAGACGAAGTTGCTGTTTTGATAACTTTGCTTAATCGAATTACAGGTCAAGGGGATGCTAGCACTTTCCGATCATGGATGTTTTACCTTATTTCCAGAATTCTTGATGGCACAAAACATTTTGACTGGGCTATGTTGATTAGTGATTGCTTACATCAGCAGATTACAAATTTTCTCAAGTTTCATGAGTTTCATATGATATCTTACTTGGTCTACTTAGTTGCATTCCAAGGCAGCTACAAGCATCTGAAGACTAATGGCACTCTCGGTGTTCAACGTATTCACGAGTATTATCCTCAGTTGGAGTTCTCTACATTTGAGCAAGACTTCCGAGCAGTGAATGATCACTTTTCTATGAGGACAGTTAGAGATCTTGACAATGAAATGCACATTCGTATTTCTGCCGAGGTGAAATCAGCGTTGGAGACTTGGGCGGATTGGTTTATCCAATTCCCTACTTTCACATACATCCGGGTTTATGGATATGTTGGAGAGCCCGTGATGTTGCCTAGGTATCCTTCAGACAAGATCATCTTCATGGAGTTTCTCAGGCAGATGCAACATGTTCATTTCTTTCTTCGCAATCGTCATAAGATTGCGGCTACTTTTCCATTTGCATTAGGGATTTTCACATGCAGTGCGGCAACAGATGCCAAGCTTATGTCAACCGAGTTAGAAAGATTCAAGCTTAAAACTCATACTGAGAGGCGTTCCTATGATCCTTTGGGTCATTATGCAACCAGGTTAGAGCGAGGGATTGCACATAAGCCAACACTTGAAGATTTCTGGGCTAATTGTGAAGATGAATTCGAGGTTCGTCGTCGTCACTATTGTAGACTCACTATCACTCAGCTCTCTGATTATCTATCAGAGGATGTTGATGGTCTATCGGATGATGATGGAGAAGTTCTTCTCAATTCATATGCCAAAGATCAGATTGCTCGGCAGCCACTTCGTTCACCAGATTGGTATGCTAGGGAGAATACTTCTATTGAGGAGGTTTCTAGATCGGTTATCAAGACCAGCAAGCAGTTCTTGGAGAGTAAACGCAAGCAGAAGTCAGTTCCTGTGACAGAGCTACCAGAGAAGTTTTCTTCATTGCCTTCTACTTCTAGGTCAAGACCTTGGGTCAAGGCTATTGTGATATCTCCTGAAGGAGTTAGACTCAGTAGAAACACGGGGAAGAGAGCTACTGGTAAGAGGAAGCAGAAGCAAGTTGAAAATGTTCCTGAGATTCCAGTAGAGACAGTCATTCAGGCTGAACCTCACGTTTCACCTCCTAGTTCGCCACATGTACAACCTATTGACATAGATTCAGAGCCTGAGGTACCAATTCGAGTTGGATCGGAGACAACTAAACCGCCACAGGTGGATACATCAGGGACAGTCTCTCCTCGGATTGATGATATTGTTCAGTCTTGTTGGCTCGAGAAGTCTTTGGGGAGACAGAGGCGAGAACCTTCGTATAACCTTGATTTATCCGAGTTCGGTGAGCCTTATCAGAGAAGGTCGAACAAGAAAATCAAGAAACAGGTGCATATTGAGAAGACTCCAGAATCAGAGATTGTTATAGAAGTTGCTGTTCCTCCAGAGGGTAAGAGCCTAGATGAAGTCGAAGTTGGTGACTTTACTTTCACTAAGGCAAATCTTGGCAGGACTACTCGAGAGACAGACGTGACTCTTCTTAAGATTGTTACCAATAATCTTGAAGAACGCATCACGAAGGATGGAGAGGATAAGGCTTTGCTTAAGGCTGAAAATGGTCAACTTCGTCAGTATATTTCTGATCTTGTTCATGGAAATTCGACTCGAGCGCCTGTTCTTCCTCAGAATACACCTCCAGAACAACGAAGGCTAGATCAGTTAGTCAGTCATGGCAGACTTTTGGATAACTAGATTGAAAGTTTAGTTGCTACAGGTCATCGTCTTCTTGCAGATTTGTATCAGTTAAGGAGTGATGCACATGGACTTCGTCAAGGTATTCAGTTGCTCGAAGTTTCGGTTGCAGAGAATTTAGCCAAGGATCGAGTTCTTGTTTCTCAGTTATCTGTTGCATATGACGCCTTGGAGGCTGATGATGATCAAGAGAAAGTTTTTACTTGGAGAGAGCAACACCTTTTCAAAATGGAGATATGTGAAAAGATCTCTACCAAGTTATTTTCACGAAAAGATGATGTGGTTGGAGTACTTGCACTTGTCAGTGGTTTTGTTGTTTAGATTCCGTGTCATTATCTTCTTGAAGATGGCACGTATGTTGAATTGGACAAAGTTCAAGCTGAGTTCGAAAAGCTGATTTGTGATAACCTTGAAGGAGATCCTATGGCGCCTAGGTTAGAGAATATTTCAGTTATTGCAGCTAGTCTCAAAAAGGCGACTGAAGATGTCAGAGAAGGCATGCATACAGTCAAAGAAAGTGGCAAAGAACTGAAGAAACAGACTGTTGTTTTGGACAGCATCAAAGTGCCAGAAGACAGGGAGATTGATGAGTTCTTGGTCGAAGTGTTAGATCGAGATGACATGGAGTGATCTGCCAGTTGGAAGCTGCAGTTAATTTCTAGGGTTGAGTCATGAGCAGCAGTTGACTTTCAGTCTTGAGTTCACTTGCTGACTTCACACATGCTTATCTCTTCCTTGGAATTATCTTCACAGGAGTTAGGGTTAGGGTTTTCAGTTAATTGAGGGTAGTGTCCAGTTAACTTTGCTTTAAATAAGGACGTGCATGCTTGCACATTGTCCATTTAGGTTAGATGTATCGGTTAACTGATGGTAGCTTTCCAGTTAATTGTATAGTTTATTTTATTAGGGTTTAGTAATAAATCTTGCATGCATTGCAAGACTGTAGTTAACTCAAGGTGATTTTAGGGTTCTCTACACCTTTGATGTATATAAATAAGATCTTTTGCTCATTTGTAATTAACTTTTGCACGAGAGAGGAATATATGTTGTGCCTACCTTGCCCTCAATATTGCTCTTTTGGTATTTGTTCATGCGTCTTTACTATTATGATGAATTGTTATGCCACATAGGGTTTCATGCAATTATAATGGTGAATTCTTTTCATAGTTAGATCAAATCTGTGTTGTGTTCAATAAACTTGTTCAGATTGAGATGATAGTTGTGCCACCTTGCCTTCAAGTAGAGAATCTGCACTAGGTTATCGTATGTTGTTGTGAACAATAAACTTATTCGGATTGAGCTGATAGTCGTGCCACCTTGCCTTCAAGTTGAGAATCCGTATTCAGTTTATCGTGTGTTGTTGTTACCAATAAGCGTGTTTAGATTGAGCTGATAGATGTGCCTCCTTGCCTTCAAGTTGAGAATCTATACTCGTTTATCGTCTGATAGTCAAACCTTGCTCCGTTTCCTCATGCTCTGTTTTTCTTGAGGAAAATTGGATAGATTTTAATTAATTGGCACAGTTGTAGTTAGTAGTCTGCAAAACCAGAAAATACTCAGCTCCAACATATATACTTTTCGAGAAAGCCTTGTACCTCTACAGCTGAAACAAAAAGACAGGATTTAGTTTAGTTTATTTCCATTTGCAAGTACTTTTGTCAAGCACAACGAGGGAGCTTCCCCTCCTAATTTGAAGAGCACTCATTGAAATATTCCGAGCCAAATTTTTTACTTTTTCAAATTGCAGATTATAAACCAATGCACCCGTTAAGGTTAGCAGCTAAACCAAAACGTGCTGAAGCAACTCTAACCAGAATGTACACCAGGATCCCGATGTGGGCAAGGTGTGAGCATTGGTCAGAGGATCTAAATCAAAATGCTTATGCAAGAACTCTAACCAAGAATGGCGCCGATGATGGCGAGCATATGGTCAGAGGATCCCTGAATCTAATGTACTGAAAGCACACTCGACACCAAGTATGTGCTACTCACTCCAATACGGAAATGAGGCGACCATATGGCGGAGATAACAGAAATTACAATGCTTGAAAGAAATAACTATAATGTTGAAAGTACTCGACACCCAGAATGTGCTTTCTAACCCAGAGTGGGTAAGGAGCTACCATAGGGCGGAGATAAAGAAATACAATTGCAATTACAAAATGTAAATATGAGCATTACAAAACATGATTAAGCAAGATGAAAGAACTGCTGTCAGTACTACTGTCAGCTTACAAAATGATAGAGAATTCGCTTGCCAAGAGCATAGGAATTTGAAAGATTAGCATTACATCATATAAGAACTCTCCGTGGCTTGATTAGAGATGCCAGTTCAATAAATCTCTCAATGATCAAATAATAATTCTGTTTTTCCACAAATCTGCACTTTTAAATTAAAAACCAGCAACCTAGGAATTCACTCATATGCTCATATCTCTCTCATTTCTCACCCAAATGATCTCAAATCTAATGCAATAGACCCTCAAAATGATGGCGCCTAACTTAGTAATAAGAAATGGCATCTAAAAATGGTTATTAATTAATGACACGGATCCCGAGGCACTCCAGAAAGTGCGCCCTACAAGGAATGACGGATTTGCTTTATAAAATCATACGCTTCATATTAAAATCTGCAAATATTCATGAAGGGTCGCTTCCAACAGAGAAAACCAATGAGACAATACCCAGAACGACTCTTTGTGTATTTTATGACTTATGATTAAAAACATCAATCTGCTACAATGAATGTGCAACTCCAGAAAACCACTAATATGCATAAAACTGATTTACATATCCTCACAAAGACTAAAAATGCAGAAATCTCACAATAAAACATTCAAACTACACTATCTCACCACTAGTCGCTATCTTTCAAGCGAGAAGCAATGCCCAAGCTAGGAGGCCTTCATTCCTCGAAGCAATCCCAAAGCCAATCCGGCAGCATAACATTCCTGTAGATAAAAGATGCCCAAATGATGATCAAAGTCTTCCTTTTATAATTTCTCGTTGACTTCTCGAAACCCTAAACTCCTCTTCAAGTCAAAAACCCTAATCTCTTGCAAAGATGGCGTCCATTTCCTTCAAGCTCAATATTGACTTTTTAAATAAAATCAATACTTTAATAAATGCGTCCACTTTATAGCTTGATTTGACTTTGGGTAAAATATAAAATATAAAATAATCTTTAATGAAGGCGCCACCCTCAAAAAGACCACTTTTCAAAACAACATAAAGTCAATAGACTAGGCCAAGGGGTCAACGTTAAAATATAACATTAAAACGTGACTTTTAATTAAATAGCTCAACTTATCTCTCCAATTGTGCCCCGAAGCCATAAATGAGCAAGCCAACTGATCAAACTGAAGTAGGAAGTCAACCATGCTGAACCCAACTGTAAAACTGCCAAAAATAGAATTTACTAAAAATAGTAAATTCCAGAAAATGCTCAGAATGCCGAAATGAACATACCACTCTCTGAAAACCCAGAAAGAATCCGCCATTGAATCCACCAACTCCGAGCAAAGACATCCTTAAAAATAGGAAACCCTAATTTTACCCTTCGAGTAGCCTACGGGTCTCCGGAATAGGCCAACGGTCACTGGAAAGATCATGCTCGAGAAGGGGACATTACAATCCGCCCTTCCCAAAATTGCTTGTCCTCAAGCAATACCACCACAACTCCAGAAATTTTAAAACTAATCCATACGCAAACAAGTATGATCCCTGGTTCCCAAGTGCGTCTCAGGAAAGACCCACCATGCCGATGCTGCACCACTCTGATCACATCAATGAAAATATCATGCCAATGCTGCACTGACTCCCCTTGTAACTCCAAAGTGTTACCATCTATGATACTCAAACTGAAAGATCTTAAAGATCTTAAAGGACTGAGATTAATATCAAGTAACGTCTCATGTCCACGATGCCCAAAGTCAACAATATCAACCATACCATTGTCTACCACAATTCTAGGCAAGAAAAAAGATAGGCTACCCAACTCAAAATCAATCTCCTCAGCATACCTCCACATGGTAACAAATGAAACCATGACTGCAAATGTGACATCTTCAACCCTTCTTGCAAAGAGAAAAGCTTTCCTTTGCAAGAACTCAACAAACTCGAACTCATGATTCCACATGAATTCCCTATGCCTCCGCTGATTTATCATGGCACAACTAAGAAGTCTGAAGAAGTTTCTCACAATTCCAACCCCAAGAGTCTCAGCATGTAGAATCAAGGCATTGAACAGGATCTCAGCAGTAGGAGTCTCGAAGTGCCAAGCCAAGTCGAGTGAGGGTCTGCTGCTCCAATTATTTGTACATGAATATGTACCAAGGAAACCATTAGAATGAGTATGGTCTCTTCCCAAATGCTGATTGTGCTCAGCCCACACCACCAATTCTCTCTTGTGAAACCATAAATTGTCCCTCGAAAGAGATTGGAAGGTCTGAAATTGAATGAACCAGCAACCCAACAAGACTGAAATGATCAACTTGAAATCTGATTTTATGAAAATCAACATCCAAGGAGATAGATAGCTGTTGCTAAACTGAAAATCAGCACCCAAAATATCATGTCTGCTTATATCTACAGCCGAAAATAAACCCACTGAAGATCCCATCATAGCCAAGTACCAATCCTTGCTCAACTTTACTTTCCAAAACTCCCATTGATCATTAGGAGTGAACTTCAAATGACCGACAAAGAAGGTAATAACATCCAAAGGACAGTGAATTTGAGGCTCATCACTCCAACATACCTTCTTGACACATGTCAAAAGTGAGTTGATACCAGGGCTCCACATCATAAGTAAAGAAGAGCCAATTTGCAAATGGAGAATTACTTTTACTAGAACGCTTTGGGAAATACGTTCTATTTGAATCATCGCACCCTGAAACTCCAAGAAGTACTCAAAAAATCTGAATTCATTGAGAAAGCCAAATTCGAAATCATGAGAGAAGAATTGCTGGAAGGATTCAATGGACCCTTCATCAAACTCCATTATGAAATTAGTTATTCTTAGAGAAGATGGTGTAAGCAGGAAGTCCGATAGGAATCTGACAAGCATCCATATCAGAAAATGAATGAACTCTTCATCGGAGTGCCAATCATCCCTTTGTTGCCCATCAAGATTAATGACCTCATTCCACCATGCTTCTTGATTTTCCACCTCCTGAATGGGGAGACTAGGAGCAGCAGTGAAGTCTTCATTATGCAGCTCATGCATCCTCGTTCCATTGTCAGAAGAAGTGCTAGAACTTCCCTCTTCAACAATGATGTCATAAGAAATTTCCTCAAGGCTTGAAATCCCATCATCTACCTCAAAGGAATGTTTTTCATAAGCTTCCTCATCACTTGGTTCAAAAAGAGGATTGTCATAAGTTGCTTCAGCACCCACTTCAAAGAAAGGGTTGTCAAAGACTTGGGAGTCCCCTTTTCCATCTTGCTGATCCAAATCTACATACGCAACTTCTGATTTCCTTGTGAAACCTTCAACATCAAACTCCTCTCGAAGACTATCAAGCTCGTCAATTACTTGCTTGATTTCTTCAACTCTTTGCTCATTCTCTTGCCTGCTAAAATGTTTGAAATCAGCAAACTGGTCTTCAACCTCTGTTAGAGAGAAATGAGTTTCTTTTAACTTGTCCTTTGTTGATTTAAGCTCCAGAGTGAGCTCATCAACCAAACTCTCATTTTCTTGGACAACACTGAAGGACTTCTTTGCAAGTTCAATAGCATGATCCCGATCCTCCATCAAGTGTATGCAATCTGATTTCAACGCCTCCAAAGAGTCTCTGATGAGTTGCAAATTGAAAAGAGCAACTTCATCCTTAACTCCTCTTTTTCTCTCTTCAAGCTGAGCCTTCCAGTGGAGATCTTCAATCAAACTGTGAGTGCGATCAAATTGGGATAGAATTCGCACTTCCCTCTTAAAGGACTCTTTGTCTTGATCTTCCCACTCAAGAATATGCAAAGATGGCGGATTGCTGGTTGGCTGATTGTCAAAATCAGAACTTTGTTTTGTGTCTTTGCGGCCATCATAGCTGCTCCAGCTTCCGTGTCTTTCACCTTCAACTAGAGGGGAATGCTCATAGTCATGAAAGGCATCATACTCCACAAAATCTTCAACCCATTGCTTGCAATCAGCTTCGTGCATTGATAAATCAGCTTTGTGTTTAGTAACACCCTCAAACTCTCCATCTTCAAGAGCCATATGGTCTTCAAGCTCTTCTTCTTCATCACTGTCTTCTTGATCAAACATTAGAGCAGCACCCAACTTGCTCAATGGATCATAGTCATCCGCTGTTCGGAAAGTTTCCGTAGAAACATTTTCTTCTTTAGCGGCTGCAACCCCTTCAAAGACATCATCATGGAGCTTCTTTGAACCCTCTTCTTCTTCGAAGACAACTTCCTCTTCAATGGCCACCTCATAGTTTGCCATGCAATTTGATTTTTGATCTTCATCTGGATCAAAGGGAAATTCATCCCACAAAGGTTCTTTATCATACCTTGGTGTCAACCAACCGGGATCCCAAATGGAAAAAGGCTGATTGTTTTGATCAAGAGAAAAGTACTCTTCATGCTTCTCTTGGAGTGTTGAGTCTTTGAATAGGTCACCCTGTAACTCACTTGAACTGATCTCTTCATAAGTCCCTCTCTCCAAGGGCTTAGTTTGATGACCAAACCCAAGTTGACCCATGTCACAAACGTCATAGTGAAGTTGAGAATCTTCAATGTTAGCTGTTTTGAAAACTTCATCCCTTTTGCCTTCAATGTGACCACCATCTATAGGTATATTTCTGATCTCATCTTTAGTAATCATATGCATACCAAAAAGGTCTCCTTGATCACTTGTCATATCTTCATCTTGTGAAAACTCTTGATGAGTTTGAACAACAACAAGAGGGAAACTATCCATCACCATACCTTCAACAAGAGGTGGTACAAACATGTTGGAATCATTACCAACATTATCACTTTGGAAATGGTCATAGGCTGATTCAAGGGCACCATCAGTATTCCCCTTTACTTTCTCTTCTTTATCAAACTCATCCCATACAACAGTACTACCAAAATCTTCTGTGAAGTCATTTCTCTCAAGACCTTCATTGGATGAATCCTCATTGGGACTCAAGACTGTTGTTATGTTCTTTTCACCAAGCTGATCTTCATTACTTCCTATTACATGCAAGTCAAGGGAAGTATTATGGGGTTCTACTCTTAACTCTTCACTTGCCACGGTATCTTCATCAAGCTCATGATCATTCTGATGTGGCATATGCACCTTTCTATCCCGACTTTCAGACTTAGCATAAATCTTTCTGACTCCCCATTTTATGTCAGGATCCTTCATTAGCGTACATAGTTCATGCATTAACTCAAGTAGTGACTTCTCTGTAGTCATCTTTTTCTGTACGTAGTATCTAGTATCTCTGTCACTCATCTGTTAAATGAACTTTGTTGGGCACAGGATGGCAGGATCTTGGCTCTGATACCACTGAAATATTCTGAGCCAAATTTTTTTACTTTTTCAAATTGCAGATTACAAACCAATGCACCCGTTAAGGTTAGCAGCTAAACCAAAACGTGCTGAAGCAACTCTAACCAGAATGTACACCAGGATCCCGATGTGGGCAAGGTGTGAGCATTGGTCAGAGGATCTAAATCAAAATGCTTATGCAAGAACTCTAACCAAGAATGGCGCCGATGATGGCGAGCATATGGTCAGAGGATCCCTGAATCTAATGTACTGAAAGCACACTCGACACCAAGTATGTGCTACTCACTCCAATACGGAAATGAGGCGACCATATGGCGGAGATAACAGAAATTACAATGCTTGAAAGAAATAACTATAATGTTGAAAGTACTCGACACCCAGAATGTGCTTTCTAACCCAGAGTGGGTAAGGAGCTACCATAGGGCGGAGATAAAGAAATACAATTGCAATTACAAAATGTAAATATGAGCATTACAAAACATGATTAAGCAAGATGAAAGAACTGCTGTCAGTACTACTGTCAGCTTACAAAATGATAGAGAATTCGCTTGCCAAGAGCATAGGAATTTGAAAGATTAGCATTACATCATATAAGAACTCTCTGTGGCTTGATTAGAGATACCAGTTCAATAAATCTCTCAATGATCAAATAATAATTCTGTTTTTCCACAAATCTGCACTTTTAAATTAAAAACCAGCAACCTAGGAATTCACTCATATGCTCATATCTCTCTCATTTCTCACCCAAATGATCTCAAATCTAATGCAATAGACCCTAAAAATGATGGCGCCTAACTTAGTAATAAGAAATGGCATCTAAAAATGGTTATTAATTAATGACACGGATCCCGAGGCACTCTAGAAAGTGCGCCCTACAAGGAATGACGGATTTGCTTTATAAAATCATACGCTTCATATTAAAATCTGCAAATATTCATGAAGGGTCGCTTCCAACAGAGAAAACCAATGAGACAATACCCAGAACGACTCTTTGTGTATTTTATGACTTATGATTAAAAACATCAATCTGCTACAATGAATGTGCAACTCCAGAAAACCACTAATATGCATAAAACTGATTTACATATCCTCACAAAGACTAAAAATGCAGAAATCTCACAATAAAACATTCAAACTACACTATCTCACCACTAGTCGCTATCTTTCAAGCGAGAAGCAATGCCCAAGCTAGGAGGCCTTCATTCCTCGAAGCAATCCCAAAGCCAATCTGGCAGCATAACATTCCTGTAGATAAAAGATGCCCAAATGATGATCAAAGTCTTCCTTTTATAATTTCTCGTTGACTTCTCGAAACCCTAAACTCCTCTTCAAGTCAAAAACCCTAATCTCTTGCAAAGATGGCGTCCATTTCCTTCAAGCTCAATATTGACTTTTTAAATAAAATCAATACTTTAATAAATGCGTCCACTTTATAGCTTGATTTGACTTTGGGTAAAATATAAAATATAAAATAATCTTTAATGAAGGCGCCACCCTCAAAAAGACCACTTTTCAAAACAACATAAAGTCAATAGACTAGGCCAAGGGGTCAACGTTAAAATATAACATTAAAACGTGACTTTTAATTAAATAGCTCAACTTATCTCTCCAATTGTGCCCCGAAGCCATAAATGAGCAAGCCAACTGATCAAACTGAAGTAGGAAGTCAACCATGCTGAACCCAACTGTAAAACTGCCAAAAATAGAATTTACTAAAAATAGTAAATTCCAGAAAATGCTCAGAATGCCGAAATGAACATACCACTGCGAAGCTCTCTGAAAACCCAGAAAGAATCCGCCATTGAATCCACCAACTCCGAGCAAAGACATCCTTAAAAATAGGAAACCCTAATTTTACCCTTCGAGTAGCCTACGGATCTCCGGAATAGGCCAACGGTCACTGGAAAGATCATGCTCGAGAAGGGGACATTACACTCATTGCGTAGTGTGCATAGCTGTCTGTACCAACTCTTACTCCAGAGGTGCTAGTTGTTACGCCAACACTCTGTGTTTGAATGTTTATTTGTTATCTTCCATGTCTGTATGTTGTGTTAAACATGTTTGTAAGAGTTGATTGTGGATACTTCTTTTCCCTTTTAGCACTTGTCAAGCCCTAACCTCCATACACACCTATAGGAGCTGATATAATAGAGATTTTTGTGAGTTCTCATGGTAGTTTATTCACTTCTTTGTGCTGTAGTGGTAGGAAGAAGCACCATTAATCTAGGTGCATCAACACCCTTTCCCTTTTATGCATTCCTTCTCCTTTTCCTTGGAAAATCAGTAGAATAGGATTAGTTGTAGGTTTATTCAGTGTTAAGATACTTTATAAGATGTAATGTTTCTAAAATGATGTGTATAACTAAAAATAACCAATGTAAACTATAATATGTAACAAGGATTCTAAAGTAAATAATTAACATAGTAAATTGAATAACACATTTATATAATTCATATAGATTAACACCAAAATCATATATATTTTAGAATCAATGGTTTTCAATCATTATCTGAATCACAACACTTGGAAAAACCACTCTCACCCTAGGAAGATGTCAATGGTATTGGCTCTCGCTATGGAACAATCTAGGAGGAAACAATTCCTTTCAGAACACAACACACTATTGCACTCTACACAAGTGCTAGTTCAACAAAACAATGCTCAACACAAGTGCACATCATCTATATAATTCATATAGATTAACACCAAAATCATATATATAATATTCTCAATATATTTTAGAATGAATGGTTTTCAATACTTATCTGAATCACAACACTTGGCAAAACCACTCTCACCCTAGGAAGAGTTTAGTGGTATTGGCTCTTGCTATGGAACAATCTAGGAGGAAACAGATCCTTTCAGAACACAACGCACTATTGCTCTCTACACAAGTGCTAGTTCAATAGAACAATGCTCAACACAAGTGCACACCATGCTCTAGTGTAATTACTCAACATGTATACAACATGCTCCAGAGTAATTACTCATCATGTATACAACATGCTCCAGAGTAATTGCTCAACATGTATACAACATGCTTCATAATAACTATTCAAAATGTACAATAGCCTTGGCTAGGACAATCCCTGGTGTATTTGTACTTCGAGTTGGGCACGCTCTGTGTGCCCCCTTCTCCAATGCCCATAGCTCACCAACCACTTTCTTTTTCCTTGAATGTTCTCCATGCCATTCCAAGTCTCACATGAATTCCTTATATATCCTTTGAAGGGGTGTTTTCCAAGCCATCACACCCTTTCACAAGAGATTCCTTTTAATGATTATTTAGTAAATAATTATTCCTCCCCCTTTTTAAGTGAATTTTTATACATTTTCTTTATTAATGTCCTTTTTAATCAAAGGATCATAATATCCTTTAGTTTTTTAATCCCTCTTTTATTTCTAAAGGGTTATTTCATAGTTTTCTTTTCTCTTGGGGAAAAAGTTACGTAATAGTTTTAGCTCCCTACTGGGAGTCTCTAGCCTTGCACCACCCAAGAGATGACACATAGCATTGAGGCTTTGCAGGAAGGTATTCTTTACCCCATACAGGAGCAGCCCATAGAGGTACTTGAGGATTTGCCTATTTAGGATGATGATTCTAGTAGTCTTGAGGAAATCGCCATTCATATTACGAAGCTAGATCCAGAGGACCCCTTAGATACCATTTAGAGGTATGTGCAAGGCCTGGAACTGATGGGTATAGTCATGCAGGAGGTGGGCATTGCCAAACAAGTGGATAAAGCTCATTCTCCCTTGGTCTTGCAAGAGGCCCATTGCATCCTGAAGTTCATGGAGGAAGGATGTCTCGAGGAGTTAAAAATAATCTTCCTCTCCAAAGATGGCCCGTGAACCAGACTCTTGAGATGCCAACAACATGACAGCCTACTAGGATAGCACCTTCATTTGGAGGGAGGGACGGTAAGGTGCTTATGGCTCTCTTTGGCATGGAGACCACATTTCGAGAAATGTTCTATTTGTTACAACATTTTTGGTTTACCACAGTCAGCTTATGGAGCATCTGGATGAATCAGTGAGGGTTTCACAACAGCTATGTGCGGAAGCAGATGAGTTAACCAAGAGATTCCAAGACCAATTAGTCTAGCAATCACACATCACTAAAATTGAGAAGGCTAAAGTGTCAACAAAAGAATAGGAATTGATTGAGAAGAACAAATAGCTTATGGAGAAGGAGAGCCAACTTGTGGACAAGAATAAGTTGCTTGTTGAGTTACAGTTGGAAAATGAGAAAACCAAGCGCCAGTTGGCTGGGGTAGTTCAATTGGTGAAAATCACTTGGGAGCAAGAACTATTAGCAGTCCACCATTTGTAACTTCGCACAAAGGAAGTATATAGGCTGCGGCAGAACATCTCCCAGCAGTACACACAGTCCTTAGAAAGTACACCTCCAGGGGCATCTTCTCGACCAACCCCTCAGTAAAAAAATTGTTCATTCTGTTCAGTCTTCCAATTTTGTTTTCTTGTCATTTGGAAGACGACCTCCTTTTTTGGGGGGCTGATGTAATTAGCAAAATAATTATATTAGTTTTACTTGCCGGAATAGTTAGTTCTCGAATGTAAACAGTTGGAAGTTGCCGAGGATTGGTAGTTCTCAATAATTGTCAGCCACTTTATATACCCCTATTGTAATCAAGAATGGGGACCACAGGTATGGAATTTCCTTGAACAAACTTATGTAATCTGTGAATGAAATATATCAATACATCATTGTGTAATGGCTATTATGAGTTCTTATAGTTTTTGGTATTTATTACACTGTTTACTTTGTGATAATTGCCTAAACAATTAGGTAGTAAACAAAGTTAAATTAAAAAGTCACTTTATGAAGAAAATAAAATATAAGGTTTCTTCTATTCTAAAATAGTAAAAGGGAGTATAAAAAGGAGAGCTTGCAAAAAAAAGAAAATTCATTCTTGACATTTACTTTTGAAAACCTCGACTTTGGAGAGTGAGCAAACTATTCATCTTCTTGCCCTAGGATGAAAACTCTACAACAAAAATTGATTTTGAGGACGAAAACCCACCTAGCCAATTTGTGAGTGGATTTACCCAGGCTTCATAGGTGTGCAAATTTTTTGTGAGAATGTGAAAGATTTGTATGGAGGTATTGAAATATCATTTCCGGATTCATGATCATTTCTGGTGAGTTGAAGATTGCAGATTTTGTTATAAATTATTTGCAAAGCAAATCTTAATCAATTATTGGAATGAGTCTTTGTGGCTGGTTACATTGAATATGAGCAGGCCGTACATATTTTATTTTGGCTGTTCCTTCTAGTTTGCAGGCTGCACAAGGTGAGACAAGGATGTGAGACTAAAGTGAGGATATTTGAAGGAGTCGCTATTGTTTCTAAGGGTTTTAGAACCTGATACTCTCAGAAGCATCCTATATTGAAGGATATCCTTTCCTATATGCTGGGCCCCTCTCTCTATATCCCTACAATTGAGTCTATATCAACTTCTAGTAGTTTCAGCAGCTACCTAATCAAATGTTTATAGCAATTTGGCACAAATTTGGTGTTATTCCAGTCTGCAGAGATCATATTAGCAGTTTTGGAAGTGACTATAGCAGCGTTATGGAAAGTGTGTAGGTTTGAGAGGGGAGGGTAGATTAAGTCTATTTGGTTTGCAGTGACTTTCAACAACATTTCATTGAATGGTCCAGCATCTTTGAGGTCAGATTTGCTTCTAATTAATTTGTGTATGTATTATACTCATTCTTAGCAACAATATTAGTTAATTGTATGTTATCAAATCTGAGTGCATTGTGATGAATGAAACTTATGGTAGTATTCCATTGAATGGAGCATATCAATATATTAGTTTCAGTTTGATTGTTAAATGATCATTTCATCAAACACTTGCAAAATACACAAAATAGTTGGAACATTTCAGTACCAGTATTTCATCAAATATTTTTCAAAATACATAAAATTTAGCTTGGCACTTTACAATATGATTGGGTTGATTACAGTGTCCCATAGGGTTTCGGGGACGGGGACGGGGAACAACAGGGGATGCGTTTTGGGGGAGCAGGGGCAGGGGGTCTAAGTTTGGGGGCGGCAGGGGGACGGTGGTGGGACGGCGGTAGGGTGCTGAAATACATATAGTACTTGAAAAACTAGTTATAAAAAGATGTATAAGTATAAGAATTATACATCTTGGAGACAACTAGGAGTCCCCTAGACGTCTTGAGGACACCCCAGCATCCTCGTAGTCCTAGCGGCATCTTGGAGACAGCGACACTAGTGGTGGGATGGTGGCGCTAGTGGTGGACTGGTGGGGGGACGTCCCCCCCAAGTCCCCAAGTCTCCGAGATGTCCCCATCTAGGAAACACAAGGTTTTTTGGGGGGGGACGCGTCTTTGTGGAACATTGGTTGATTATAGAAGCTAAGAAGGTCGGTAAATGAATTTAGATACCGACTACAATAGGGGATGGAGAGACCACCTTCATCCAAATCAATGGGAAGATCCAATTGCTACAACATGCCCAATTGGTGGGACACTACTTTCCAATAGTTGAAAGACTCTTATTTTTGCAATTTTCACATTTTGGAGCAGGACAAAACTGAGATGTCTTGAGAACAAGACATTGGTTCAAAGGGGGGATGATGTTAGTAAGATAGAACCGTAGCTCTTCCATTAGGTTGGAAACCCGAAAGGGTGGTCTAATGGAGGCTAATGGTGAAAATTTGGAAGGGAGCAAGAGGTTAGTTGTAGATAAAACAAATCCCAACAATAAAAAGTATACAAAGCATATCGCAAACCAAATGTGGTATGCCCAGGTAACCTGAGGCAAGCATTAAGCAATATGAGAATGGGCAAAGGACACATCCCTTGATGTCATATATAGATATGAGGACTAGAAGATAAGATAGAAGAGGTAGGAGAGTATTGATAGATAAGTAGATAGATATGTAGAGGTATAAGTGTATAAATGTGTTGTACCCAAAATAAATTTTTGGCATTTTGTATAAATTGAGCTAAATCTTGTTAAAATGCCGTCAAAAGTCTGTTTTAGGTCAAACCAAACATAGGGTCTTTGTGGGTTTTTGTCAAGGAACACATGTGCAAAATTCTGAAAATTTGAGAATTAGGGTTTTACGCCCCTATTTTCAGGGTAACCCCCGAAAATAGGACCTTCCCAGAAATGATTGAAAATGATTTTGATAGGATTAATTGACTTCACAATCACATTGGTCAAGTTAGAATCATCAAAAGACACGTTTTACTTTGGTGGGTCTATTTCTGTTTTTCAGGAACAAAGTTAGGAGTTCCGTAGCCATAAATTGCAGATTGGCCAGTACTAGGTGCTGAAGGCTAAGCTTCAAAAGCTTCAACGATGCAACCATGGCGAAAAAGGTCTAAAATGATGTTGTTCGACGAAGGAAATTCTCGTTTCCAGAAAAGGTCAAAATTTGACTAACTCTGGAAACGTTACGAAGGAGAGATCAGTTCACAATGCTGAAAAAGAGCCTTTTTCAGACAGGGGCGCCCTTGATTCTTAAGGGTCAAATGCAGCCTATTGAATCATCCAAGGCAGTCCTCCTCGACGTTCGCTTGCTGGCTCGACAACAAAACAAACAACAAGATCATCTGATGAGTTGATCACCGACAGTTATCGACATAGCGAAAAGAGGTAGTTGATGAAGATACCAAGAAATGGTTGTTAAAGTAAAGATCAAGGTGGAAAAAGCGCCCTTTCCAAGGAAAGGCGCCCTTCTTTTTCGAACTCCAGATGTTGTCAGATGTTTGAAGGCCTCCCAAGACAATTTTCTCAGTCTAGGTCGATCTTGACAACGCAATTGCAAGCACAAGCATCTGACAAAGCAATCAACAGATAATCAAAATCAAACTGGAGCATATTTTAGATAAAAAACACTGTGCAAAGGAGCAAAAGCGCGCTTTTCAATGAGGGGTGCCCTTGAATAAAGGTACCCTTAACTGGCTTCTTAGTTTTCCAACTCCAGTCATCTTCGGCAAAATGGAGCTAGCTACCTGATGAGATATCAAACGAGATCATCTCATTCTTCGATCAACAGGGATTTCAATTCAAAGCACGAGAAGTCAGATTAAAAAGCTAAAGAACGAACATTGAAAATTCACCAAGGCAAAGGCAAAAGCGCCCTTCCTTTTGAGGCCACAAACTCAACTTTTTAGCTTAATGCCTCCCAGGCACTTCTCTTCAGTTTAGATCCAGCTCGATAGTGAATGTATCGGCAACAGCTTAGGATCAACAGATCAATCTGGATTCAGGATCAAACTGGGATCACCCAACAAAGAAAATAATTAAAAACTTGCAAAACTCAAAAGGGACGCCTAGTTAAAGTTAAAGGCAAAGTTGTTGACTAAAGTCAAGATATTTTGAAGCAAACTTGGCCAACTCACTCCACAATCAGTGGAAATCACCTTTTGAACTTCAGATCAAGCCAAATCATGCTTTTGATCATGAGTTAACTTCCCAAACTTATGGATC
>VDFB02167481.1:0-13974 GCA_007258455.2 Sequoia sempervirens
TTATGCATTAGGTACATTAATCATTTTCTTAATTACTTCATGATAGTGCTATGTTGCATTTGTAGTTTGGAATGGATTGGTTGGTTACAGGTCCTCATGGATACTTGGAGAAATAGGTGAGGCTTGAGTTCTCTTATGGTGAGAAATATATGTTGGAATGGTTACTTGTAAGAAAATATTTTTCAACAGTAAAGACCGAGAAGCCTACACCTTGGTTGGACGTGAGTTCAACACACTCGGTAGTTTCACATGCCTCCAAAGAGGCAGTTTGGTTACAGAGACTTGGGAAAGGTGTTGGTTTTAATTGCAAGTAACTTAAACTTGAATGTGATAGTCAGAATGCTATTTGTTTATCCAAAAATCCTACATATCATGCTCGTACTAAGCATGTTGATGTTAAGTATCACTTTGTACGAGAAATGGTTGAGAGTGGTAAGGTATTAATTGAGAAAGTTGACACTTTTATTAATGCTACAAATTATCTTAGGAAACCAATTCCTACAGATAAGTTCTCTTGGTTTTCAGTATTAATAATTTGCTTGGAGCTTCATGATTATGCAGGTTGCATTTGATGTTGGCATGGATTAATTAGTTGGTGCAGGAAGACCATTGGCCTTGAGTCTTGTACTTGATTTATAATAATGATTCCTTATTTAGAATAATTGCAATGTATAATTTCAAGTGGGAGAATATTGGGAATAGAATGCCATTTAATTGCAATCCTAAAAATATTTCATGTATCTCTTAAGTCCTTAGAAAGTGTTCTCCAACACTATGATTAGAAAGAGATTAACTTCGAATGAAATGAACATGTAAATTGACATTTGTAATTAATTATAAATGATAGGAACATGTGGGGATTCCCAAGAAAAGCTCCTTCAAAAGAGGAGCACATGGGGCACACACATGGAAAGTGGAACCCACCTTGAGTTAAGTTAATTGTTTGGAGAAAGATAACACTTTAGTAATGCATATAAAGATCCTAGAAGTTAGGGATTGTTTTTTACATGCATGAAGTTCAGTTTAGTTTAGTTTAGTATCAATTCAGTTCAATATTAGTTCAGTTCAGTTCAGTTATGGTTTAGTTATCTTCAGTTGCTTGTAGTTAGTTTTAGTTAAATGCTAGTTGAATTCAGTTGACTTGGAATGCATGACTAATGAATTGAGTTGCATGACATATAATAGATGATACATTTAGCTTAGTGGGGATGATGAATCATACATCCAAAGTTTGCATGAATTGATGGAGAAATATGTTTCAGTTAACAAAGATTGACTTGGACCCACCTTGGGCGCCCAAGTTGGCATCTTGGAGTTAACACTTTTGCATGAGAAGATATTTTATAAGGCTAAGTTAAGTGGTCCCATTCTTGGGTGCCAAATTTGAGGAGGAGCTTACAAGATATCTTTGTAATCAACGTTGAGTTAGGACTTCAATTTTGGATGCCCAATTTGATGGACTTGGTTTGACATTGTTTTTCATGGAAGAACTCTACTTGCAAATAATAGGCATAGGTTTTGTGAGATAATCTTTGTGCTTCGTAATTGTAAACTCTTTGGAGTTTACAAGGCTCACTATTGTCTATTAATTGTAGCAAGTTGAAGAGAGTTTGATCAGATTTTACTACAGGCTGTGAAGAAGAACTTTTGAAGGCAAAAGAAGCATCTCAAGCAAGGATTGATAAAGAATTATTGTAATCTTGTTCTAAGGTTAAATAATACAAATACTATTGATTCTGGTGGTGGAGTTTTTTCTCGAAAGGGTTTCTCCATGGTATATGTTGTGTAACTTGTATCTTTAGGTCTTATTCTTCTACAATCTTTTGTCTTCTTCTACAAATGGTAAAATGAATCTAAACAGATAATCATCCACAAAGAATCTATAACAAAGAGTACTTAATTAAATCTATAGTCACATAGGTTTACAATGTATTAATCTACATAATTACCTCCATTTTCAAGAATATTGAGCTATTATTAGATCATTATGTCACATCACATGTGATGTCAACACTTGTGATGATCTAATGTCTTTCTCATTTAGGGTTTTCTCTTATAAGCACTCTCCTGCATTGTATTATCCCTCTTTAGGGCTCTCCAAAAGTTTATATAAAGCTCTTGGCATCTTTTGTAAATTTTTCTTGTTGAGGAAATAGAAAATAATTTTATATTTTCATAATTCTAACATGGTATCAAAACTTGGATTCAACAAACCCCTTCTTAAATTTTGAGGGTTTTCTTCAACCAGGGTTACAGGAGTATCAAATATGGAATCTTCATATTTTTTTGTAGGTTTTAGAATTGGACATTTTTTAGTGCATGCTAGAGAAAAATGGATCTCATCATTGCATTTAGGAGGCCAAACAAATGAATTTTGATTATAAATTTTCCTTATTTCATTGATGAGAGCTTCTTAGGGATTTTTTTATACAAGGGTTGTATGACCCTTGTAGGCCGTACGTATGATGGATTCAAAAAATAAAAAAGCACACTATATATAGTGCCAATAATTATACATAACACCCAATGCTATATATATAGCACCACTATCGGGGTGACCCACTGGCAGCGCTGCTTGTTGTACCCAAAACCAATTTTTTTGCTCCATTAAGGAATTTTTCTTAAAAGAGTCTAAACCTTGTTGAATGATGTCAAAATACATTTTTTGGGCAAGTCAAGTATGGACTTTGGTCAGTGTCATGTTAGTCATCAATAGCAATTGGTCAAAACCTGAACCTAGGACTCAAAGCAGGACATGTGATGATGGAGAAGTGTTTCACAACATATTTATACTCTTACAAGGTCAAATTAGTGGCCAGAATAGTGTTTACGGAGGATGAAACAGATGAATATTTCAAGCAGAAAGAAAGTCTGTGCCCCTATAGCCCAAGGGAACCCTTCTTTTTAAAGGCTTAGATCTTGTTGCATGCGCTTGCAAATACATTCAATCTCTTAGAATTAATTTGGCTTTCTGATGAGCTATCAAGCGAGGTCATCTGAAGTGCAAAACTTCAACAATTGACATCAGAAGTGGAAGGTACGAGGAGGCTGTAAGTCACAAAGGACTATCAAATTATATTTTTTGCACCCTTGTAGCCCAGGGGCACCCTTGAATTAGACCCCTCAGATGATTAAATTTGTAGATGTTGTCTTCCTAAGATATTTTCTAATCTAGTCTAGCTTCGCAACGCACCAATTTGAGAGTCAATCCAATATTCTGAGTGATTGTCGCAAAGAGTCTACCAGACACGTAAATAAGAGGGTGGAGAAATGTAGTGATACACACCTATACCTCTGTAGGCCAAGGATGTCCAGCCTTTAGGCCTACCATATGGGGTTTTTAGCTTTTGCAGTCTTCACGAGACTTCTGCAAAATTACTCCAACTATCTAATGAGCCTAGCCATCAACTTCTAGGATTTTTCAAACACTTGTACATGAGAGGTCAGTGTAGGATGCTGAAGAGATCAAACAGTTAGAAAATGGCTAAGTATAAGGAATACATTTCCTCTTGGAAAAGGCACCCTTCTCTTTGAGGTCTTAGAAGCAGTTTTCTCGCTTCGTCGCCTCAAGAGACATCTCTTGCAAGTTGATATAGCTACGCAGAGAGATAGACAGTGCGCAAATCAAAGCACTCCAACTCCCAGTATCAGGGGTCAAAGTAGGGTATTTGGATGAAAGTTACATTTTTGATAAAATGGTGTTTGAGCCTTCATAGGCTAGGGGCGCCCTTGCTTTTGGGGTCCTTAATGCAGTTTCAGGTGCCTTACATATAGTCATTGGATGCAAAATACTTCTCGTCACATAATGAGCCTATCATCAAGTTAGCAGGGTTCATCATTTGTTGGCAGCAACAATTTGAAGTGTGCAAATGGCAAAATGGATAAATGGCTATCTGGTGACCTTGCATCAATTTAATCAAAGGCGCCTAATTTTTTGGGGTGTCAAACGTTGATTTTAGCAGTTGCAGCTCCCAATAGACATTTCATCCTTGCTCTGCAAGCTTCACAGTGGATATCTCAACTTGGTCATAGCATCACTTAGTCACTCAAAAATTAGAGCTGAACATGGGCGACTGTAACTTTGCAGTCAACTATAAAGTAGGAAGTTAGAAAAAAATCTCATAACTTGTGCAAATGGACTCCTGGAGAGTCAAATAAAGACTTTTCAGAATTAGTGAAGTTTGTCAAGTGCATCCAAATGTTGTGTTTTTTTTTGCTAACTGATTAAAATAATATTTAATAGTTATTTTGCATGTTAAGGCATTAAATGGAAATTTTCTTCAATAATTTATTATTGGCGCCTTTTTAATGATGAAACTCAAATTCACATGTAAAAGCAAGATGAATATTTTTATTATTATTTTGTAATCCAAACTCTGAGTCAGTCTCAGTTCAACTGGAGGGGGTCCAATTAGAAACATTCTTTTTTAGTTAGGGTTTTAAAATCTTGCAATCATCCTTTATGGTGCGATTTTGTTCTATTTATTCATGGCATCCATCATTAATTCATTCATCCAACTTCAGTAAAGCGAATTTCTTTCCAAAGTTGGGAAAATTTCATCAACAATCAGTGGTAAAGGCATCAAAACATTCCATTTGAGGTGTAAGTCTAGATTTATCAACGAATTTGAAGAACAGGTGGCAATTTTGACACAAGATAGCATAAAAAACGTCTTTCTTCTTCTTAAATTCTTCCAAATTTTCGTCTTAAATTCATTCGCATGTTCGAGAAATAGGAAAATTTTGGCAAAACAAATCTTCTGGATCGATTCAACATAGCTTCCTCAATAAAACCCATGTGCTAGAATTTTTCAAGAAAATTTACTCTAGAGCATTAGTTCTCAAAGCTCTAATTTTCTTTGCTGAAAATTCCTTGCATGGTCGAGTAGAAGTCAAATTTTCACATTTTTGACATTCTGGGTGGTCTTAGAATATTTTTCTGGACAAAACCCATATCTCATATTTTTCTATGAAAATTGCTCTTTGATAGGCTATTTTTAGCCTTAGTAGGTTATTTTTAGCTTTCCAAAAAACTTGTCAGAATATAGCTGTGTTCACAGTCAACAAGCAAGTTTTTCAAAATGCAATACACTCAGCTCGAATTTAAGACCAAGTCAATCTTGACTCATGACTTCATCGGGACAGTTGATACAAATCTACATAAGGTGCTTTCAGAAGCAATCTTAGATCCAGTCAAGATTAGAGACTCGATACTTCAAAACATTTAGTAGTCTGGGTTACTTGAGGTTGCTTCCATTCCTATCTCAGTTCATTGCGTAGATTTCATAATGTCTTGTGTTAAGCATTACAACTCTACTACTTGCGAGATAGTGTCAGTAGGTGGATGAGTTATATACAGTCTCAAACCCTTAGATGTTGAAAAATGTTTTGGTATTCCTCAGCACCCGAACAGTTTGGTCATTTATATGGAGTAGTGTGAGTGAGCATTTAACGTTGATATGGACAAGTGTTAGAGTAAGATGGTAGAGCGATGGTTGAAGCAAAAGAACAAATTGCCAAACAATGTGGGTTGTGGTGAATACAAGGATGAGTACAAGATTCTAATTACACTCCTAAATCGTGTCTCAGGTCATGCAAATGCAAACATATTCCAACCCTAGATGTATTACATCATTGGTCGGGTCATCTCTAGGCAAGAGAATTATGATTGGGCATCCTTCATAAGTGACATTCTCCACGAGCAGATCATCGGTTTTCTAGTTGCCCATGAGTTTCACATGTGTTCTTACCTCGTATACTTGATCGCTTACCAGGGTCAGTTTAGAGGGTTGAACACGGTGGGCATACTCAGTGTTGTTCAGAAAGTCTACCACTACTAAGACCAGCTTGAGTTCACTAAGGTTGAATGCCACTTCAAGTGTGTTCATGAGGCTTTCTTGACATACGCAGTGAGAAACTTGGACCGAGAGTTGCATGTTCGTATCTCAGTTGTTGCTAGAGCAGTGATGGTTGATTGGAGGGACTGGTTCATTTAGTTCCCTACATACACCTACATCCACGTATATAGATTTACAGGAAATCCAACCATGCTTTCATGCTATCCTTCAGATAGGACAATCTTCATAGAGTTCTTGAGGCAATTACATGATGTTCATCGTCATTTGCGCTACAAACATAAACAGATTGCCAACTTTCCCATGCAGTTTAGAATCTATTGGTGATGACAGTTGATGCTAAAGCTGCAGGACAAGAGTTAGAGAATTTTCGTCTCAAGTACCTTGTTGATGCACGCACCTATGATCCCTAGGGTCATTATTCAACACACCTCGATGGTCGCTCATACCATAAGCCTACAATGGAGTATTTTTTGGTGAACTACAATGATGAATTTGAGGTGTGCAAATGCAGCTATGGCCGCTTTTCTCTCTCGCAGATTTCTATTTTCTTGGCAAAAGATGTGGGAGGTTTATCAAAGGATGAGGGAGATACACTTCCTTAGTTTTTCAAAGAGCAGCTTGATACACAACCACTATCAAAATTTGATTGGTACGCCAAGGAGTACACATCAGTAAAGGAGAAGTCTAGTAGAGTTATCCAAAATAGTATACTTTACCTCAACAACAAGAAGACTAGGAGGGTAGTCGTACCTAGAACAGATCCACCACCGATGGATGCCTCACTACCTTCCTCGTCTAAACCTAAAAATAAGAAAAGGAGTGACCCTCCTAAGAAGATTCAAGCACCTAACAACTCAAAAGGTAAGGCACTCGCTACTGAGACACACACAAAGCTTGTCAGAGAGCCAGTTCAGAGGCTAGTTCAGAGTTTTCTAGAGCCTGAGGTTCAACCTCACATACTATCATCGACACCAGAGCAGTCTCTAGTTCCGATTCACATTAAATTGGACTTGGACTCACTGCCTCGCAGTAGCACCTCTACACATCCACTCTCGTCAGAGCCTCTCATAGCTAGCACATATCCTTCAAGTGGGATTAGTTGAGACCAATCTTGGATTGAGGCTCAACTAGGAAGGAAGAGAAGGTAGCCATCCTATGTCCTTGATCATTCAGATTTCGATCATGCTTAGCAGGATGTGCTAGACAAGAGGATCAAGAAACAGGTCCATGTGTAGAGGAATGTTGATATGGAGATTGTCATTGAGACTACCATATCTCCAGAGGGAAAGAATTTGGACGGGATTAAATTTCAAGACTTTGAGTTGATCACAATCAACCTCGGTTGAAGCACCTGCTAGACACAGGTTGATCTCCTACAATTTGCAACAGACAACGTAAGGTATAAAATAATTAAAGATAAAGAAGACAAGGCAACCCTTAAGGCTGAAATCAAGCAGCTTCGTCAATACATTTCTAGCCTTGTACACAGGTTAGATGTCACCACTACACTCCTGTCGATGCTAGAGCCACTAGCAGAACAAGGTCAGCTTAATCATCTAGTTACATATGACAAGCGTTTGGAGGATTGGGAGAAGGAGTTCATTACTAGAGGCTGCTTTGTGCTTGCAGAGTTATATCAGTTGTGGTACAATGCACGCAAACTCCATCTACATCTCCAAGATGAGGAGCGAGACATGGTGATTGGTAGACCCCAAGATGCGATTATGATTGCTCACCTGAGTGTGGCATATGAATCAGTCACAAATGCAAAAGATAAAGAGGCTATATACACTTGGAAGAAACTGTTGGTTTTTAAGGTGAAGATAGAGGAGACAATGGCATCAGAGTTGGTTGAGAGTAGAGAGCACATCACTAGTGCACTCTAGTACATGAGAAATCTTGTGTCTCACATACCATGCTAGTATCAGATTGAGGGTGCGTATGTTGAGCTTGTTGACGTCCATTCAGAGCTCTAGACACTCATTCATGGCATTTTCAGTGGGGAGACCGTTGGTCGTAAGATGAATCGGCTTTGTTTGATGAAGTAACCAAGAGCAGAGGTGAAATTCAGTGTCAGATCATAGTTGGTGAAGACATGTTGCACATACAAAGTATACTTCGACAGAGTATGAGTGACACAGTCAACAACCTCATGGAGGGATTAGTTGCTTGAGATCAGGGCCAATAGACTCCAGTTCCCACCTCTTAGGATAGACATTAGACATAGCAGTTAAATCAACGCTTCTTTCCAAGTTAACTCTTTGTCTCACGTCTCATGCATGTCTATTTTGGGATTATCTATGTTCACTTGGAGTTTATTTTAGGGTTTTCGTTAACTGATGGTAGTGTTCCAGTTAATTTGCTTTCAATAAGGATGTGCATGCTTGTACATGTCCATTTAGATTAAATTTACCGGTTAACTAATGGTAGCTTTCCAGTTAACTGTATAGTTTGCTTTATTAGGGTTTAGCAATAAATCTTGCATGCATTGCAAGATTGTAGTTGAATCAATTTGATTTTAGGGTTCCCTACACCTTTCAATGTCTATAAATAAGAGCTTTAGCTCATTTGTAAATAACTTTTGCATGAGAGAGTAATATATGTTGTGCCCACCTTACCTGTAATATTGCTTATTTTGTATATGTTCACAAGTGTTTATTATGATGATGAATTTTTATGCCACTCGGGTTTCATGCAGTTATTATGGTGAATGCTTATCTTAGTTAGATATAGTGGCTAGTTCGATCATAAATTGTATGCATGTTTCGTCTCTATAATTTACTATCCTAGATGGCTATCCTTTGTGTTGCATTTCTAATAAGCCTATTCAGATTGAGTAAATAGTTGTGCCCACCTTGCCTTCACATTATGAATTTGTACCTAGTTTATCGTGTAAGCTCATTCCCGCTCTGTTTCCTCATGCTCCGATTTCTTGAGGGGATTGGATAGTATAATTTAACTAGTTTTGAGTTGTAGTTAAGATTTATGAAACTAGAAAATCCTTGGCTGCAACGTTCGAAGTTTCTCACAAACCTTGTGCCTCTTTCAGTTGAGACAAAAAGATAGGAATTAGTTTAGTTTACTTTTCAAGCATTTTGTCTGCACAACGAGGGGGCTTCCCCTCATAATTTGAAGAGCACTCATTGTGTAGTGTGCATAGTTGTACGTACCAACTTGCACTCCAAAGGTGTTAGTTGTTACACCAACACTACTTAGAGGAGTGGTCAGTGAAGTGGCGCCCCCCAACAACCCTTTCTTTCAATGCACGACAAATCTTTCAAACCTTGCCAATGGCAATGAATTCTGAAAACTTCTCTACCGCCTTTCTTACTTTTTCGGCTTTGATAATTGTTTTCAGTGACGTTGGGAATTTTACAGTGAAAGAATTTTTTTAAAATATTTTGAGAATCTGTAGAGAATACATTGACACATTTTTTTTATCGGCCGACAAATTTTTTAGGCATAGAGAATATTCCTCAAAATATTCTACTAGTTCAATGTTAGCAATACAAAAGCCCTAAGGACCCCCCTCCAAGCCCCCATTACAGTGAACGAGATATCATTGGAAAGCTAGTTTCGTGTACTTTCCAATGGTGTGGATCTCAACACCATTTTTTGTTGTTGGTGTATTCTACATCTTCTCAAAGTTAGATCATGTGCTATTTTCACTCCCGAGCTCACAAATTTTGACCAAATTCTCTATTTTTTGTGATTCTTGTGGTGTTGGAAAGGTCTTTCAAAGATCTTCACAACTATTCATGCATATTTTTCATTTTTTCTCAAAGTACATTTTATTCAATTTTTTTGTTCACATTCTAGTGAATTACTTTGATGTTTTAGCTCCTAAAAAAATTATGTTTGCATGGGATGACTTGTTTTTAGTTGATCTACATGTATTTCCAACATTGTGTCCTATTTAGGTATTGTAGACATGTTTGTAAGAACTTTTTTTGGTAGACACATTGAGATAAAGTGCCACTGTTGTACATATTTTTTGGGGGATTTTGCACATCTTGTTGTTCCTTTTATACTTGTACTATGATATAGAGTTCCATGGGGGGTTATGTAGTGCCTTTGTTTTTCCATCACACCTTTTTCAAGTGAGTGTTTCTTCCATGAAAACATCAAAGCCTAGTGATTTTCCTCATGCATGTGTGCCTTGTTTGCACACCCTTTTTCATTTGCATGCACTTTCTTGTGATCATTTAGATGTTCTTGGTTCTCCTTCACACACTTCTAGGTGACACAAAAATTTAGTGGACCTATCATGGCTCTTTCCTTATCCACATTTTTGGGAGTTTCTACTATTGGTGCTAATGTTTCCTTGATTTCAATTTGGAGTGATTTATGTATCTAATTTTTATTCCTATGTACTAGGCAGATGTGATGATTAGTTACCCATGCATTTTGGTGAGATGAAACATTTATCATATGGAAACTCTTGCATTTCTATTTTGTGGAGGTAACCTTCTATTTTGACTTGATTGATGTTCTTCATACTATTGCTACCTGTATTTTCAACTTGCATCTTACATGGTTGAGTAGTGTTGTTGGGGCCACTCATATAGATTCATGTACCATTTTGTATCTTCTATTACTAGATGTTTATCTTTATTTTCCATTTGATCATTGTTCTAGTAGTGTCATTGGGGCATTGACGTAGATTCTTGTCTTCTTGATCCTAATCATCATATATTTCAGAGGAGATTCTTCATTTCAACACTATAGCAATTATCATACTACAATTTTCTACAACTTCTTTGTTCTTTAGCGATGCTCTTCATGTTCCTATTCTTTTTGGGACATTGTTTTAGAGGCTTCTTACTCACTGATTAGGCTTTTTCTCTTTTGTAGAGGATTTTTCCCATGAGGTTTTCTCCTTTTCTCTATTTATGATAGATTAGATTGTTTGTACATGGGTACCTCATCAAGTCTTGTTTTCCATGACCCATTCATGCATTCTTTATTTTTTATACACTGGTTTTCTAGAGTTTTTAGCTACTTCCTAAGTTACACTTAAGGGGGAGTGTTAGAGTAATCATTCAATAGCTGATAATTAATTAATTTTTAATTGATTATTAGACTAATTTCACTTTATGTACTTAAGCTAAACTTAGGAGTGTTTTTTTTCTTTTATTAAAGATTGAACTATTATTAGACCATTATGTTACATCATGATGTTGATGCTTGTCATGATCTAATCCATTTCTCATTTAGTTTTTTCTCTTATAAGCACTCTCTTTCATTGTATTATCCCTCTTCAGGGCTCTCCAAAATTTCAGTGAAAGCTTTTGGCATCTCTTGTAACTTTTTCTTGTTGAAAAAATATCAAATCATTGTTTACAACTCGTGCATGAAAGGTGTTCTTGTTTGTTGTTTGATATTGCTTCTTGCCTGTAACTTTCACAATTCTAATAGACACATCCATCACTTTGAGCTATCTCCCATAATATATTATGTATCATAATCTATGCCAAAATTGGCCAAGGAGTCAACATGATAGTTCACCTCCCTATACACATGTTTGATGGTGTTCATGCATCCAATTTGTTAATTAAGAGTTAAATTTAACTTAAAATTTTATTAATCTTTCAATTTTAGGCCCCTTAATTTCAAATGGCATTAATGATGATCATGGAATATCCTTCTATCTACACTTTTTTTTTATATATTTTAATTGAAAACATGTTTGTAGGCCTAAAAGGAGTGCTTGGGACTTTGCTTTGTTATTTGTTCCATAACCGATTTCTTTTGAAGCATCACCAATTAAAATCTCTCAATATGCACCCTACCCCAAAGATACCAAGATTGTTCATGGATGCCTTGAATTGAAATTAAGCTTGCACCAACACTAGGGGGACTGTCCATTGATACCAAGATTGTCCATGGATGTAATGTACTTGGAAAAATATGACCTTGTTTCACCTTTTTATGCCTTGGACATTTCATCAAACAATTGTCTTACGAAGTTTGAACTTGTTGTTTTGAGTTTTCAGTTTGATGTGCTTTGACTTTGATTGATACAAAGATGTTTGAAATGCTTGATAATGATTGCTACGATGTCTAACAAAGTAACAAAGATGAAATGCAAGTATTTTATGTTATTCAAATGCATATAAATGGCCTAATTATGCGAAATGCACACCTACAACCATGGACCATTTTTACAAACAGTTGGTATGCAAGACTCAACTTCAATCTTCTTATTCAATGCTGTTATAAAATGGACTGATTGCAAACTCTAATTATCATGCTCAACAAGCATATTACAATGACTGGTTTTCCCACTACCAATCCCTATCATGACAAGATTATGCAAGTCCTTAATGGCTACAATTTGCTACAGTTTGATTACAAAGCATATAACATGAGAATACAATGAAATGAACCTGATACAGGTAGCTAGAATGATCTGCTAGTGATGACACAAAACTTGAAGATTATAGCAGCAAATATATATCTTCTCAAGCATGAATAGCTGCCTTTATAATGACATCTCTGGAAGCCATGGGAATCTTCAATAAACAGATTGCAACCCACTCGAACCTCCACCAAATACCACCTAAAACCAATGGCTAGGGTCTAGGGATGGAGCGATCCACTTCTCCCATGAAATCAATGCCTTTATGATGTCACATGAATAAAATTGTCCTCCTCGTTGATTGTTGGTTGACCCCAAGATGCAAGTGCAAGTATTTATCTGGTGACTTGCAACAACTGGGAGCACCTTCAACCATGTTCTATTGGCTTACTGTGATGTCGTTTCTTCCCAACTTGATGAAGTCTTCACACAAATCAGAATACTTCAAGGCTACAACTTCCAACTTCAATATACCACGACTTTTGATCTAGCACCACCTTATATTGTCAAATAATATTTAGTAGACTTTATCATCTTCTTCTATTAGTCTGAGGATAAACGTCTTCTTTGTTTGATCTTTCTTGTCTTTTCTAACAATATCATCGATCTCCTTAATATCTGATTATTTTTTCTTTTATTATTTGTCTTAATTCAAACACTCTAATTTGGCTTGGAGAGCTCCCTACCTATGTATCGGGCTTTTATCCTTTTAGAATTTGTCCTTTCTAGCATTGAACCTTTTAATATTTAACTCCTGTGATCTCCAAAATATGAATCCTTTATGATATAAGTTGACGCCAAATAAAGAGCTCCTGAGTTTGTCTTATCTACAAATATTTGGAAGTGTCATCTTTTAGGCGATAATAAAATTGACTTCTATGCTTTCAGTTGAGGACTTTCTTCTATGAATATAACCTAACAAGATTTTGTCTTTTGTGTAGGGGCCTTTGTCTCTAGTGGCTTCAATATACAATCGAACTCCTCCATAATAGAAGAGAATCAATATGACCAAATTGAAATGTCTTTCCACAAAATCGAGCTTACCAATAACTGAAATACTCTTCAAGAAATCACACCTTTAGAAATACCAAATTTGACCAAGGCCATTAAATTTGGCAAATATCAATTAAATCTGAAATAGACTTTTTTCCCAATGAATGCAACAATACATTAGCTGCCACATTCATAAAAACCCTCAGAAAATGCAATTATAAACCAACAATTGCATTAGTGTAATAATACCTCAGCTATTGCACAACTCAGTCCCTAGAATAATACAACAACTATTGCAAAGAATCTGAAAACTCTTATACAACCATTAATGAAACACAATGTAGAAACCCTAGATGGATTTCTCAACAACTCCAACTAGGGCTTTCACAACCGAACCTAGTACTCTAGAGTCTTCAAACCCTCGAGCGAGCTAAGCATGCAACTTCAGCTTCTTATCACGCAGGTAATGAGAAATATAATAAAATCAAGTGTCCCCAAATGCTTAGCCAACAACTTCTTAAATAGATTTCTCAATGCCTTTTCAAGAAGCTTTTAGAAGAATATTATTGTATTCTTCAAATGACTTTTATTATTTTATTTTTAAGTCACTTAAATCACTTTATTATTAAATTAATTAAATAATAAGTCATCTCTTTTGATATTATATTTTATTGGAATAATTAATTTAATATACCTCCAATTCAAAGACATGAGAGTGAATGCTTCATTGAAATTAAGCTTGCACCAACCCTAGAGGGAGTG
>VDFB02167482.1:0-21753 GCA_007258455.2 Sequoia sempervirens
GGGAATTACAAAGATAAACCTTGTCGGGGCTATGGAAACTTGACTGGCAACAAGGCTCTATCCCTAGTTGGCTTTTGAGGATTACCAAATTATGTAGTTCAATGTTAATGAACTGATTCTTTTTACTAAGTTCCAAAAACTAGAATTAATCAGAGCACACACGAATGTTTCTGGTGGAATTTTACTTTTTTATGTCAGAATCTAGGTAAAGGTAAAATTTATTGTTTTAAAATATGTATAAATTATAATTTACAACTTGTCATTTAATTTCAAGTTTGTTTTAAATTTGGTTTTATTGGTTAAAAAGCTGTTGTGTGGTCTCATTAAACACCCTTAAGACTAAAAGGCTGTGGACCCAAGTGAAAAATAATCCTTATGGTAGGAGCTAGCAAGTTGAAAGATCACCAAGAGTAAAAGGAAAAGAGAAATCTTTAATCAAAGAAGTACTTCGTAATAAAAGTGTTTCGTGTATCGAGTACCGGGAACCAGAAATGATTGAAAAGGAAAAAGGTAATGCAAGTTTGAATAGAATGTTCTAGTCTGATATTTGGAGTCTGATAATTTGGAGTCTGGTAAGATGGAAGTCCGATGAAACCAAAGTTCAGGAAAGTTCATGGGTAAAGCTAAATACCGGGTACCAGGTTGCAATGTGAAATGAAATTTTAAAATTGTAAGGTTATCTAATGATTCCGATAGTCCAGTAACCCGATATATAAGAGATAATCATACAAGAATTTGTAATATGCTAAAAGGCATGTTATTTATGAGATTTATGTACTAACAGTGAATAAATGTTTTATTTACATGAGATGTTTATAAATGTTTTTTAAGGGATTTAATGAGTGAAATTTGTGATTGTAGGAGATACAAAATGTGATGCAAATTTTGAGTATAGATTGACAAGAAAATCAAATTTGCGAACAAATCCGATGGTGCTACCAGGTTCAAACATAGACTTTAAAATCTCATGCTAGAGTAAAGTTCATTGCAAAGATGTGCCAAATACTAGGAACCCGAGACTCTGGAGTTCAAGCATGTGGCAAGGAAGTGTACCCATTCTGAAGGTTGTTCATTCCTAGAATGTTCAAACCGAGGATGAACCTAAAATGTAGGGGTGAAAATTCCACCCAATCACTCCAAATTTGTGGAAGTTCCTACATTTTGTTTGAGTGGATTTGTTTGGCTCCAAAAGGAATCCTGCTAATAAAAGAAGAAAACTCGAAGAGCTTCAACGTGCAATTGGAGTTGACCTTCATTGAATTTGATTGTAATTCTCCTATCAGTCACTACATTCCACGTACTTTGATGTGATTTGTCCCTTAGATTTCCTCTCATGTATTTGTCTTATCCTATCTGTGCCTTGTGTTCTATAAAAGGCCAAAGGATACCCCTTTTCTATTTTAAGTTCAGAATTTGTGGATGTTAGAAGAGCTAAAACTTCTCTAAGTTTTGTTCTTTTTTCCTATTTTTTGAATCATTCCAGTGTAAAAATTTGTATGCACATAGACATTAATCAATATCAGAGCCAATTTGATAGCTACCTATCTCATGAATCTTTTGTAGTTGGTTTTGTTAGTTCAGTCGAACAAGACTGTGTGTTGCATCATTTAAGGGTGCATACAAAACCTACTCGATGTCCAAACTAAAACCCTTCTCTTTAAAAGCTCACACCATTTTATATGTAGTTGTGAAGCAATCTAGTGAAGTATAAAGTGGTTTTCTTTGATTTGGTTAATTCTTTGGGGCATGCATGGAGAATAACTGGGAGAAATTTTAATTTTAGTATTTTTATGCTTTATTTTAGAATAGATGTTTAAATTCTTAAAAATGTTCCAAAAATAGATGAATGAATGGAAATTTATTAAAAATCTTTCGTTTCCTATGAAATTGTTGAATGCTTAATGCTAAATCTACTTAAGTGATAGCAAAGAATTTGTTGATTTTCATAAAATATTATTGCAAATCTTTCGATTTGATGATATTTTTCTTTATGGTCTATTTGAGAACTCAATGCCTAATATATATAATTCTAAACAACCACAGTCCCTTTGAGATTAACAATGATATCACATCATACCCTGGAGTGAACCTAGTACAATCATGACCTAATTACCAGAGACTTGGGATTGAACTGAAGCCAATATTTTCTTGTTAAGATAGATTCCCCTCTTAGATTGTCTTTGTTCCATATCTTTCAAGAAGGATAGGCTCTTTGTAGTTTATCTATGAAGAATTTATTCGCCCTGTTTGCTACGAGTAAAATTGTCATCAACAGATAGAAATAAGGATTTTTAAGGAGGGGCATATTTTCACAACTAGGCAAGGTTTTTCATTAAGCCTTGGCATTTTGGATTTGATTGTATAGAGGAGTTTCCATCTTAGATTCCAGTTTAGGTTTTCCTCTTCGACTACCCATGGAATTATGGAGATTTGATGTTCTTCATTCAATAGCAACAATTCTTAGAAAACCTTGTGTCCCTTCTCATCAAGCACTTGAGCCCAAGGTAACAACATATGCCTATATGTGTAGAGATTGATCTCAATAATCCTATGTTTGGTTCATTGGAGATTAGGTAGGGAAATATGAATTGGATCCAATAGGTGGACTATGAGGCTATTTCTTTCAAATGTCGTATATGCCATAATTATTGGCATCTTCAAAGAAATTTCCCAAAAAGACCTAACTCAAATGGGTTGATTGATATGCAGTCTTAAAATAGAGAAGTAATATGCATCAAAAAAGGATTTTTCCAAGAAAAATTCAAATAATTAAATTTGATTTTCTACAGGGTTTTGAGGATTTTGATTCTACTTTGGTTTAGAAAAATTTAGTTGATTAGGACCTGGTACTTCCCAATGATTTTTTTAGTGACTGATATTCACCAATTGACTAATAGTTGAAATTGGGGGTTCAAAATTTGGCTAATAGTACAAGCTATAAGGTGACTTGAATTGACACATTTTTATAAAATTTTATTGTAATCCTGGCTAAATCACCAAATTTTTATTTTATTAAAGTTTTAAAATAAAAAAATCATCATAATATTCAATACCTAATTAGATCAGACTCACCTAGCTTTTATAAGTTATAATGTAAAATGAAATCGATTTGATGATAATATTATTTAATCATTGGTTACTTTAGGGCCATATCATCAATTTTTAATCACTATCATTGGTTTTATTTATAATCTTGGTTGGGGTTGTATCTCATGGGTTAAAATGTACCCACAAAGCTACAAATCTCAGTGAACCCAAAATTGTATTTAGGTCATTGAAGATTTATAATATAATAGATGGGGTTAAATTCCATGGGCCAAAATATACTCACAAATCTCTAATGCCCATGGAGCCTAAAATTGCATTTAGGCCCCATGGGCATTATATCTCTAAAGGTACATTTTGGCCTACAAAATAGAACCCAAACCATTAGATTATAAATAAAATTAATAGTGTTGAAAAATTGATTTACAATATTATGAAATTAAGGAATTATAGAAATGAGCACTACACCTTAAGCTAGACAATCATTTCCACCCTCATGCCCTTACATTTCCATAGGAATTTAAATTTTTAGAAGGAAGGATTTTCCATGGTAATTAATTCATTTGCCTATTTTTCAACAAGATTCACCAATATTTTCTACAAATTTCTAGTTATTTTTAAAAAACTGCTAATCAAATTAATATTTATATAAAATAAAAGAAATATTCACAAATAAAAATTAATATTTTTTTCCAAAAAAATGATATTCATAGAGATTTTATATCTTTCTTCAAGGGGGGTTTCTTCAAGTTATAATTGTTACTTCCTTATTCTTCCCAACTACCATTGCTAGAAGTCTAAGATCCATCCAATGCTCGTAAATGTTGTCCTAGGAAGGGTCTAGTGGAAATAATGTGGCTAATTTCATTGGTATTGATTTGAATGCTACATTTCCTATTTTGAATGTTAATATTGTAGAAGGATCTACATATTGTGTTATGCCTATAGCTCTTCACAATATTGTAGTTAAAGATGGTGGTTGTATTAAAAATAAAACCCTACTATATTGGGTCTTCAATAAAAGAATCTTAAAAATATGAAAAATATTTAGGAGAAAGGGAAGTTAACAAGAGAAACATTAATTGAATCTAGAGTAATTCATGCATTAGATTCCCACTTTCCTCTCCTTCAAAAAATATTGTTATCTCATGGAACACTAGTGTTTTGGGTAGCTCCCCTCATCAAAAGGTTGTTTGAGATCTCATTTAAATTCATAAACCTAATATTCTTTTTCTTTAATGAATAAATTTTTTTCTATGGAGAAAATGTTGGTTATATTTTTTTTCTTTATAAAGGTAGTCAATGTCAATATCTACATGCAAGGCTCTACAGGTTTGGCTTGTTTTTGGGATGATCATCGAATTACACCTTCCTCTTGGTTAACTTGTAAGAAGTCTTTAGCTTTTGTAGGTACCGGTTTTGGTTTTAGTAATTATATTTTTTTCTCCAAATTTTATTCCCTAATAGATTTTTAGGGTAATATTTTCATGTGGTTGCATATTCATTTTGTTCATTCTATAGTTGCTTATTTCCCTTAGATTTTGATTGGAGACTTCAATGTTATTCTTCTCTTGATGAGAAACTTGGAATAATAGAGATGCAACTATGCTTCCATTTTAGAATGTCTAGATAAGTTTATAGTGTCAACTAAGTAGATTGGGGATTAATTTGTTAACCACGTCTAAAATTTATAAAATGACATAGATATGATCATTAGCTCATTAAATTTTCTTCCTCTTTTCAATTCCTAAAAAACCACTATTCAAGTTTCAATTAATGTGGCTTCATCATCATGCACCTAGTTATAATATGATAGTTTGATGGTTGTAGGGCAAGCCCTTATTACTGCAACGCATTATTCTTTTAAAGGATTTAATTTGTTAAGTTTAAACTTAAATAATGGAATATATTTGGTTTTGACAATATCTTCTAGCAAAAGAGATACATGAAAGAAAATTTGAATGAAATTATTTTTCAAATACAAGAACTTGGTATGACTAAGGAAAGGCTCCTATAGGAGTCCTCCCTTTCTCAAGAGCTTTATGAATGATAATTATGAGAGATATTTTGGAAGTAGAATTCCTGGATCATATGGCTCTAGGAAGGTGATAATAATAATACCTCATTTTTTCATAACTCAATTAAGGACAATAGACGAAGGACTGTTATTTCCTCTATTTTATTTTCTCAAAGTATTAAATTGTCTTCATTTTAGGAAATTAATGAGGATATTTATCATTTCTCTTCCTTGTTTGAGGAAAGTGTTCATGTACAAGGGTAGGAGAAAAAGAGTTATTTTAGATTATATCCCCTTATTGGTTACTACTAAAATTAATAATCAACTAATGAAACCTATCACTCTTAAGGAATTGGAAATGGTTATCTTTCAAATGAAGAAACTAAGGCTCTTGGTTCAAATGGATTCCTAATTGATATTTTCCAAGAATTTGGGACATGCTAAAAATGATCTTTTAGGTTCACAAATCTCAAACTCATAAACAAATTCTTAGAGAAATTAATTCTACATTTTTGGCTTCGATTCGAAGAAAATGGGGGCTAATTCTTTTGAATTATTCCACCTTATAGCTCTTTGTGGTGTTATTTCCCACATTATTACCAAATTGGTGTTTGATTTTCTAAAATAGATTCTAGATTCCTTGATATCACCTAAGTAGGGAGGTTTTATAAAGGGACACCAAGATTTAGATGAACCTATTGCATGCATGCTTTCTACTTTCTCACACATTTATCAAGTGAGATCACAAGTTTTGCACATTTGGAGGGGTAGTTAGTCATTGTCTCCTACCTTCTCACCTCATCCACCTTGCATATATATGCAAGGTTTCTCATTTTATATTTACACACTCTTCATTTTATGTGATATATATCCTAGTGTGTTTATCGTTTCACTGGTGGAAGGCTATCAATTTGTGTTTTTTGACCTTGGCATTCTCCAACACAATCTTCCTCCTCCCACACGTAATAAATTTTCTTCACATATCTGATTAAAACTTCCATCCTATGCATATAATAAGGTACTAAATCATTCTACCAACCAATACCATGCATTAAAGGACATCATACAAAATATCACCAATACCAATGCTCTTATTTCATCTTATTTTGAGGCAACATTCCTCACATTGATACATCAAATCCAAGGTTAAAAACTTCCACATCATCATCACTAACTATTTTACTCAGTTTCTTGTACTGATTACCACCATCAAACATCCTTTATACTAAAAATGGCCCCCTGGGAGGGGATTTTTGGGAATAGGATGCCATTTAATTGCAATCCTAAACATATTTCATGTATCTCCTAAGTCCTTGAAAAGTGTTCCCCAATACTAGGATTAGAAAGAGATTAAATTCAAATGAAATGAACATGTAAATTGACATTTGTGATTATTCCTAAGTGATAGGAACATGTGGGGACTTCCAAGAAGAGCTCCTACAAAATAGGAGCACATGGGGCGCCTACATGGAAGGTGGGACCTACCTTGTTTTAGTTAACTGTTTGGAGGATTGATAACTCTTATGTAATGCATGTTTTGTTCCTACAAAATAGGGATTGATATTTACATGAGTAGAGTGGTACTATCAGATCAATATCAGTTCAGTTCAATTCAGTTCAGTTATGGTTCAATTATCTTCAGTTGCATGTAGTTAGTTTGAGTTGCATGTAGTTGACTTCAGTTGACTTGAGTTGCATGACTAATGAATTCAATTGCATGATAAATAACAGGTGGATAATTTTAGTAAAGTGGGGATGATCAATCATGCATGATGTTTGCATGAATTGGTGGAGAGATATGTTTCAATTAACTAAGATTGACTTGGGTCCACCTTGGGCACCCAAGTTGGCATCTTTCAGTTAACACCTTTTACATGAGAAGATATTTACAAGGCTCAGTTAAGTGGGTCCATTCTTGGGCACCAACTTTGAGGTGATGCTTGCAAGATATTTTCTTGACCAAAAATCAGTTAAGTGATTAGTTTGGGACACCTAAAATGAGGAGACTTTGGTTTTGACTTCATGTTATGGTGTGGAACTCTATTTTCCCAATCTAGGCATATATTATTGTGAGGAGCTTTATGCTCTTGTTTTGATCAACTCTTTGGAGTTTACAATGCTCATAATTATCTATTAATTGCAACAAGTTGAAGAGAGTTCAAAGAGAGGTTAGCAGGTTGAGATTGTACATCTGTGAGGGTTTGAAGCATGGCATGGGATGTGTGGATTCATGCTTGGTCACATGGAATGCATGGATAACTTGTGCTTCATAAGTGTACAATCAAAGTTTATTTGCAGGTTGTGAAGAAGGATTGTTGAAGGCAAGGAAGCATATCAATCAAGGATTGATACATTGTTATTGTAATCTTGTTTTAAGGTTAAATAACACAAGCACTATTGATTGTGGTGGTGGAGTTTTTCCCCGAAAGGATTTCTCCACATATATGTTGTGTCACTTCTATCTTCTTATCTCATTCTTCTACAATTTTTTGTCTCTTTCTACAATTGGTAAAATTAATCTAAATAGATTAATCATACACAAAGAATTGTGACAAAGAACACTTAATTAAATCTACAATCTCATAGGTTTGCAAGTTTTAAGCTACAATTTTACATTCAATTTTCAATAGGGATTGGTCCTCAACTAGATTATCTCATTCCCAAAGAGTGTTTTATTGTCATCTTCAACCTCAACCATGGTTATACATTCAATTATATACCTATTAAATTAATCCATGCTATTCAAAAACTTGTAAATTTATTTATTATCATCAACACTTTCTCTATTTATATATTATATAGTATAGTAGCTCTTGTGAGGGCCTCTATATTATGTGTAATAGGGGAAGATCAATCACTAGTCAAATTTGGAGGCCATAACAACCAAAGTATCTATGACTAAATTTTATACTATGTCAATCCATTCAATACCAACCACCACAAATAAATCTAGTGTCCCAAACAACATTATAGTACATCTTTAGTCACATATCATTTCTTGCATAGCTACCTCTCAAGCCACCTCTCACTTGTGAGCTAGCCAATTCTAAATATCCTTAAATTTTTAAGCACCTATTGAATATGATTAGGAATTTTATAAATTAATACATAAATAAATTCATTGTATGAAGCATTATGTTGTGTCATTTGGGTCAATTTTTATTTTTAAAAGTAAATTCTCTATTTTTTTAATTTGGACTATCAAAAGTTAAAAAAATTAATTAGCATTTAAGGTTATTATCATTTAGTTCTTTAATTTATGTAGTTCTTATCGATGGGGCTCTAAGGAAAGAAAAAGCCCATTGCAAATAGAAAACTTGTAGTTGAGAAATATCATGCTACTGAAAAAAATGTTTCTAATTTTTTTTCCAAGAAGATGAAATAGAACTATAAGAGGAGTAGTGATAACTAAAAGATCTACTTATCTAAAGTTTCAAAGCATGTGCACCCTAATATTGGTATTTCTAGCAAGGCCAAGGAAATTATTAGCAAATTTATCAATGGCATCTTTGATAAACTTGCCAACAAAGCAACAAAATATATATAACAAGAAACACAATTAATTTATGAGAGATTCAAATGGTTGTGAGGGTCACTTGCCCTAGGGAACTTGCAAAACATGTAGTCTCTAAGGAAATGGAGTTTGTTACTAAGTTCACCAATACCTAATCTTTTTCTCTCTATTTTAAATTAGGGATTTTTATTTGTTGATTTTATAGAAAAGCAACTTCTACATAATATCAAAATAAAAAATATAAAAAATATATACATTTTTGTATTGTTATTAAGAAATAAAATAAAGTTCCCTCTATTTCCCAATGTAGAAGTTGAATTTTATGTTTTCATTAACTTTAATATTTGGGAATTAAATTAAATATGTTCATATATGCATTTTTATATAATATATATTTTTTTTTTGCAAATTCCTTATCAAATTTATATTCTATTAAATGATCCAAGTATTATAAGTTTAATCATCTTTGTGAATTATTTGAAATTATTTTTTTCTTAACATTAAAGCATGATGTTTAACTTAGCTAAACCACTAATCCTTCTAAATTTATCTATATTTTTTATTGGTAAAATGAATCATGGGATTGTTTAGAGTCATTATAGAATCTAAACTACCTTGTATTTCTAGCTTATAAATCTAAATTTTAGGGAACACATTGAAATCCAAAATATTATAGAAAACCATATATTTTTACTACCAATTTTTTTTATAATTATTCAAATATGTAGCAACACCACTTTTTTATGTATAAGTAAAAATATGTTTAAATCAAAATTATTCCAACCTCCATACAAAAATATTAGACTAGTAGTTTCAAAGTACGCTAATTATCCATGAATAACTCTATAACTAAAGCATTCATAAAAAAATAGAGTCAAAGATAATATTGTGGCATTCATCTAACACAACTAAGTTCATAATTCTCATATACTAAAATTAGAGATAGAACATAAAGTAAATATAAATAATTTTAATGATGAAAATAATATGTTTTAAAAATAAATTATAAAAATTAGTCCTTCTCAAGGTTAATATTTATTGGTTTTCCTTTGAAAATCATCATCAATATTAATAGAATAAAATACTTTCAATTTTTCCTTATAAAATTATAAAAATCCTCTTAAATTATCACACTTGTAAGACACTTAAAAAATAATCACAAACATAATCACTTCAAGCTAAATTATGTGGGTGTGGTTCATGATAATTCTCTATTCATGTTTATAATGGGTTCACATGGTCCGATTATAGACCTAGATGTGATAGGAGTGGGTTGGATAGATTGCATTTAACCCTTCGTGTATGTGCATTCAAGCAAACTATTTTACTACCTTATTTGACTATTTTCTAATCATTTCCACAATCACATTCTCTTAGAAATTTTCCCTTTCTCAACCCCCCTATAAAATCAATACTTCCCACATTAAAAAATCTTGTGGTGCTACATTAGTGATAAATTGGAGTTCCATCATAAGCATCAAGAGGGGGAATTATGGATCAAATATTTGTGCTCTATGCCTTCACAATGTGTTAATTTCCTATGGTCCTTTCTAGGAGAATGACATGGTGATATAAACATCAAAAAAAAACCCTTCAAAGAAAACTGGAACACACAAAGAAACAACTAAATGTGGATCCAACATAATATGAGGATCCAAACCTCTACTATTCTTTTTGAATCATAGCTATAAAATTTGGATCATTATAAAGGGCAAGGTGCTAAGATACAAGCTAGGTTACAATAGATCAGGAAGGATAATATAGGATCATTTTTTTATTTAATTATCTTTATTATAATATTTTAAGGAGAGAAGTTGACCTATAATGGATGAACATGATTCTTTACATTAATATTCTATTAAAATAATATGTTGTTTGAAGATTTTTATTAGAAGTATTTTAGAGAATAAAATCATTGGATGTGCAACAAAATATTGAAGAAATTATTAAAAATTACATTCATAACAAAATTGATATTGGTTACAACTAGTTTTTGGATCATATTCTTCGTTAGATGAAATTGAACAAATTGTTTTCTTTATGAAATCTAATAAAAGATTGGTCTTTAATAGGCTTCCAACTAAATTTAATTACATTATGTGCAAGTATATCAAATATGACTTCTATATTATTTATTTGGAAGCTCTTTAGAAGGTTTCCTTAGGACCAATAATTAACAAAGGTTTAAATAAACTTATGACTAAGGGGAAAATAAAAATAATGTTGCTAGTTGGTGACCAGAAAATAACAAATCATGGTGCAAGGTATTGTGAGAGCCTAGCAAACTATATTACTACGAGATCTATAGATATATAGTTGATAACTTGATGTTGGCATTAGAAACTACTGAAGGGGCTCAATAATTGGGGTAAAATATATTGTTAGTCAAATTAGATTTTGATAAAGCTTATGAAAAAAATGTTGGAATTTTATCCTTAGAATAATGGTGGGTTTTGGGGCATACAATTTGAGTACATGTTCAAATGTTGTTCAAAGATTCCAATGCTCATCCTATCACCAATTTTTGGATTTTATTGTCTCTACTTTTGTAACATCAATGTTTTAGATCAAACTTCATGATCCATCATCATGATACAATAGCTAGAGAAGAGAGAAATGCAGAGATAGTAGATAGAGTACTTGATTTGCTACTATCTCTTAATTTCTTTCTTTTGTAGCTATCTTATCTTGATGATCGATCATAAAGTTTGATTTAAAACATCAATGTTACAAAATTACATAGTCAAATCCAAAAATCACTAATATTTATCATTATGGACTATGGAAACTTCACTCTTTTGAATGCCCACCTTGTTATTATAAATTCTATGTCAGAATCATTTTCTTTATAACCTTCCATTAGGCTAGGATACCATTTATCTCCTTTCTTATATGTGCTTATAGTAGATTACTTAGGTTGCCCTCTATAAAATTCCAATAATTTGAATCTTATAATAGACATGTCAATCTCATAAAATGTGATTGCTATCAATTCACACTTTATTGATACATGTTTTTGCAAAATTCTAAGGAAGAACTGCATATTACTTTAGATATTCTTATTCTATTTTATTCTATTTTTGGTTCAAAAATAGCACATAACAAGACTAATTTTTTATGTCCCAAATTATCCCTACTCCTTAGTTAATTCCTAAAGAATGTAGACAAATTAAACAATGAGAGATAACTAGATATCTTAGCATTAGCTTTGGATTAGGTCTATCTTTTAAAGATGTGAAACTGGATCCTAAACAAACTAAATCATAAATCATTTAATTGTGCTACATATTTTTATCTTTGGTAGGTAAAAATCAAGTTGTGAATAAAATTTTCCTTGCCACATATGTGTACTATTCATCTTGTTTTGATGTCATCCAAGCATGGTTATGAAGAGTTGAATAAGCTAATTCAAAATTTTACTTGGTCCAAGTGGGATGGTAATGTTGGCTTCATTACTTCATCTTGGTTTGATTACATTTAATTGAGATCTAAAGGAAATTTGAGAATCATAGACCCAAAGACACAAGGGTTATGTTTTATTGTCAAGTGGATTACTAGGTTTGATAGAGGTAAGGAACCCTAAAAAAATAATTCAACACAAAATTATTATAGCATCAATCAAAAGAAAATGGCAATCTATGAATTGGTTGGACAAGATTTTCCCTACTCCTTTTCACAAGATCAAAGCTCCTTTTCCATTGCAATCCACTTGGAAAGCATGGAAACATGTTTTCTATTTTCTTAAATGGAAAGAGTCCTTATAACATTATTTTAACTTTGCCTTGCCATCCATCTTGTGGAATAAACTTATAAATTATCAGGAGCAATCATTTGGCTACTAGATTTCCTAGACATGCTTACTATTTGTTCAAGAAAAGGGTCCAACAATTTAGTGATGTTTGAGATTTTAATGCTTTAAGCTAGTCACCTTGACAATTTATCAAAGAGTGCTTTCAATTGAGCACCAATTATAAATAGTTTTTAATATTTGTACAATCATTAGATCTTTTAGATCTAACTATGAAACTAGGTACTCCAATAGAACACAATTTCTTTAAATATGAGAGATTATCTTCTTATCATTTCAATAATCTTCCTTTAAAGAAAATTTATATTCTAGCTCCTTCTCTACTAGCCTCTTATTCCCTATTTTTATCATGAATGAAAATAAAAATTTAGTAGTAAATTTTAATTCAAAATAAATGCATAAATTTGAAAATAAAAAAATGTTTTTGAACCATAGATACTAACATAGAAAATTTTACAGAAAACAAATTGAAGCATACAATAATTCAACTAAATAATTGACCTTCTTTCTCAATGTGCTTAAAATATGAAACATATATTTTGAAATTTATTGGCTGCTCGACACTGGTACTATGGATGTTTTCAATTAATGGACTTGGAGAAAACATATCAACTGTGAATGTTTGTAGGAGGTGAAGAAAGTAACTAGCATTATCAGGTGGAGGCTGCATAACCCACCGGAAGATGGCAAGCATCGTTTTATGTCATGCTTAAGTCATGTGTACAACTCAGAGAATATGGAGTCATAAATACCATTGTCTTGTCACATTAGCATACTTCCTTTCTTCTCTTCTTTTTAAAAATTATTCCAATATAAATCAAAGGTAGTTTATCACCGGCTTCCCTCAATGAAGTTTTCCATTTCACTTTCTCTATCGACGGTTAAAAAAAGCTTGCAAGACCATCCAGAATATATCCTGATCGTCCATCATGTTTCGTCATTTTTTTACTGTTTTCGCCGTTTTTTCGGCTGCTTTTCGCGTTTTTTCGGCTGCTTTTCGCGCTGCTACCGACATTATGAGAATTCCGACCACTGCAAGTTGATATTGACCGTTCCTTTTCCTTCCAGTTTTTCACATTTGCCGATGTCAGAAACTTTTGCGGAATCTATCTTTCCAGGACAAGACAGGGAAGAAGTACGGGAGAGGATCGGGCATTTGAGGGCAAGACAGAAAAAAACAAAAAATATTGAGGCCTGACGCTTTGATATGTTCCATTGGTAAGGTTTTCCAGCATTCTTTTTGTCTATCGAGGATCTCAAATTGCAGAGGGGGCATGCAATTGACCATTGGAGTCGCTTGGCTGCAGAGGTTCCTTCATCCCCGAGTGAATTAAACTTCTAAGTTTTGTGGCAAAACCAACCTACATATTTGGTACCATTATAGTCCAGCACAAGTTTCCACTTCCATCTGTCCTCGTAGTCATGATAACATTTTTTTGTCCATTGTTGTAGCACCATTTTTTGCGCTTGAGCACAACTAACATGTTATAAATAAAAAATGTCATTGTCTTCTCACAAACAAAACATTGGTATGTCTACCTGTGCAAATATTACCGTTTGGAATGGGCATGAACATAGAAAATGGCGGCCAAAGGTCACCGACTGGGTAGGCCTCGACACTCTTAAGGGTTCGAACCCCTGTGAGGCGGCCATCTCTACCAGAAAACCGCCAGTCTTCTAAAAAAATATTTAATATTTTTCCATTTTAAAATATATAAATATTCAATAGGTAAGCCGTCCCACTTCTTTAGTAGCTTGTTGCCTTGATGTTTATGGATACAGGGTAGATGTTATGTAAGGGGTCCTGGAAAACCGAAAAGAGATTGCAAGTAGCTCGATTTAATATTTAAAACATATATAGAATATAAAATATTGTAAAAATGTGTCTCCCGGCCAGGGCTTAAATTTGATGGCCGTATGACCGTATTTAGAGATTTTTGCCGTAAAATACAATCAAAATTTTAAGAAGATTGTATTAGATGAAAGAAGAGATTTTGGATAGACTGTCAAAATTTATATAGAATTATAATGATATATATATTTGATTTATATATAATTTTACTTACACTAAGGTACATCATAATGTTTTAAGGGCACCTTTGAATAGATAACCGTCATTAAAAAAATTGTTGACAGGCAAGGTCGACCATCAAATTTAAGCCCTACTCCCGGCCATCATTTCTATTTGGTAAGAAAGTACAATCAATTGTAAATTTGATTTTAAAAATTATTTTCAATCAAGAACATGGTTATTTGTTAGAAAATGTTCTATCCTTGATTTAATTTTGTTTATTACACCCTAATTTCGCACTTTTAATTATCCTACGTGGAAATTTTGAATCACTCCCAATTTTTTACAGTAGCTTACTTGGCAAGTCCCCTAGTTATAACTAAAGTTTCAGGGCCACATCATCAAATATGATGCCACATCAGCATGCTTTTTATCAAGGTGTCCAAAAAGGCCCCAAAAAAAGTGAGACCAATACTTGTGCATTCACACATGTTTTTTTGAGCGCTGATGTGGAATCACATGATTGGTTGCTTTTTAGATCAAAGGATACATTTTGTTTAATTATGGGTAGTCATCATCAACACTAACAACTTTAAAGTCACAACTATTGGTCCAATATTGATAAAAATATTGGGCATTATATATTATGTTCTATGTGAAGAACTTTCGAAAGGAGGAGAAATAAGACGACAAAGTTGGCCGACAGAATAGTAAAAGTGTGCATGCACTAAAAATATTGGAAAAAATCCTATATTTTCCACTTGTTTAATATAGGACGAGTTGACGGACACTAGTCAAATGTTCTAATACTTGTCTAATACCTCTCTCTTATACTTGTCTATATCTTCATCCATCTCTATTACTTATCTCTCTATATATGTATATCTTCCATCTCTATCATTATCTCTCCCTCTCCTCTCCATATCCCTCTCGCTCTCCATCTCCATCTCTATCTTCCTTTCTTTCCCTATTTTCCTCTATATCTATATCCCCTATCTCTATCTCCTTACTCCCCCCTCTCTCTCTCACTCTTAACCCCTCTATCTCCATATTTCTATCCTTGTTTCTCCCTATCTCTACCTCTCTCCCTACTGCAAACATAACATGAACCTATTGGTAATGGGGCTTGATTATTGTCCTCATTCAAAAGTTTTATTTTAGTTGTGATTGAATCCTTGTAAGTGGATATATAATTGATTTGAAGTTATCACTTCTCCTTTCAGATCTGTGTTACATGAACAACATCATTTTCTAAATGACTTACCAATTGATCTCATATACTAAACAAATGTATGTAACTAATATCTACCAAAAAAAAATCCTCATTGATCTTCCACACCTTTTCACTTTACCGTATGTACAATAACAAGGAAGAAGAGGCAGAGCAACCTCTAAAAGACCTTGTTTTTTGGTTTTCAAAGTGCTTTTACTGATTTAAAGATAAAGCTATATTTAGATTTAAAACAATATTAGTAAATGAGATCAATTGGTTGGGGCTTTATATATTTGGGCATTTTATAGTTTGAGGAGAAAATTTTGAGAGCGAATCATCCAAAACACTTGGATCATCAAATCTACAAATTTTATAGATTTATGTAAAAGCTATAATGAACACTTGGATCATCCTCAAACCAATTTCACTTGAAAATATGTTTTACTATTGCCCATAAGAAAATCTTCAATTGGTTTACGTTTGATTTACGAGGATGGCCTAATGGCAGCCTTTCCTTTTGCTTTTTATTACTTGTAGGTTTGTGCAAATTTTGTTAATGGTACTGGTTAAACTTTCCTATTTTTGGGATTTCACTTCATATGTCAAATCTCTAGGTATTCAATCATGTGTGTATTAAAAGATCTCTGGGGTACAAATTTATGTATACTGAGATTTGAACTGAAATTGAACTTAAAAGAAAAATGGAGAAATAAACAGAGAACAAAACCTCCTGTTATTTTATCTTCAAAACTGAAAAACAGGGTTATATGTTTAACAATAAAATAGGTAGGAAAGTCTTTTGAAAAACCCAATCCAAACTGTCTTAGATTTACTCACTAATCTACAACTAACTTATTTCAAATCATCTCCACATGTTAATCTTAATACACTATTCTTTACAAAGGTTACCCATTTATTGTCCTTCGCAAAAATACCAATTATACTGGTTTTTGTTCTTCAAAGACAAAATGTCAAAACTGTATAGCAAATGTTGCTACACTGTTGAATGCAATGAATAGTAGAGCTTACCCATTTATTTAAAAAAGTTTGACACTACCCATTTTACAATTTCTATATTTCAAATACAATACCATAAATTAAAATATTCATCTCCAAAAATCTTCGGCGTACCCATTGCACACGAAGGTGCGATTACTAGTATATTATATTATAGATTTGGTTTTTTCCTTCCTTTCAAATTCATAGATCGTCTATCTTCTATTATATTTTTGTCTTTTTCACTTCTTTGATTCATTATTGAGACCCCTTTCCTTAACATTGAAAAGAAAGGAGAACGGAAATGGAAAAATTCAACATTTGACTTAAGCACATGTCCAATCCACTACATTTATTAGTTATCGGACATTAAAGTTTTTGTGTTTTTTAATAGATTTCACACATTCCATCAAATGACGAGTCTAAAATGTCGGCTCTTCAAAGCCAATTGAAAGAGTCACAAAAATTAATATAAATAAAGGTCAAAAGCAAAACCATCATAGAAAATTAAGATATCAACATTACGACACAAAAGTCAAGATAATGAGCATAACTAAAGTATACATAATTTCTTACTATGATATGTCTAGACATGGAGATCTCATCACTTTTTCAATTAAATATATCATCACTCTAGTCAATTAATTGATCAATTTTATTGTTACTTTAAATTAACTAGCAATTGCATCTTAGTGTGTAATGGGTACGTTAAAGTATTTTGGACGGTAAAGGAGGGATATTTGTGGTATTTTAGCTATATACATAATATAGAAGTATAATACGATGAATTGGAAGGCTATCAATAAGAAGAAAGTATCGATGTTGTGAACAATATTTCAAAACATTGCATACATGGTATTTTTATTAAAATAAAAAAAACTATTTGTGTAGATTTTGAAGATGCAAAATTGTTGTACAATTGTATTATTGCTTTGTAAGCATGAAAAGGTGAATGTCTTTACCACATTGTTATCATTGGTACATCAACAAAATTTCTAGATTTGTTTGTGTAGTAGGTGGTTGACCTCCAAAGAAAAGAAAAAAGGAAAATTAGAAATGAATAAAAAAATAATATCTAAAATATTTAGTAGAAAGAGTGTACATAAATAATTTCTAGATTTAGTTTGCGTTAATGGTTGAAAAAGGTTTACATTGAAGATTGAAATAAGTTTAGGACCAAACTTGAATTTTTACAAATTCTTTGTGCATCCTAGGTGCTTGCATTTGATAGTGACCTCAATCAATCTTCATTTATACGATGAGCAACATAGGGCCTCTATTGCATGTGGGCATATCTTTGGAATGTGAATGTTGGATGAATTTGAAGGAGGAAAGTTCGCAGACTCTTGAAATAGCTGTGAATGTCAACCCTTGACGATCAATATTGCTAATGTTTATTGGAGCCTTTGTGAGTGTTAGGCCTTGTGATTTGTGTATTGTTAAGGCCCATGCCATTTTAAGTGGGATTTGGCGCTAACCACCATGAATCAATGGGGTTATCGGGACATTCTGTGGGTTGCTTGGATCCCAAGGAGGGCTTATGTAATTATTGAAATGGACAACAACAAACAATGGGAGTTGGGGTGGTTTTTCAATATCTTTGTAAACTATTTTTTGATGTGTCTTAGTGCACTATTTACAAGGCCCGTTTCAACCAACATATATGAACATAACATAACCTTTTGGTCAATACACAGAAGGGTCTTAGATTGTAGTTACTCTTTATCTAGATTTAAACTTGTTGAGCTTCATAGTTGTTTTACAGTTGACAAGGCAACATGTTTTGTTAAAGACAACATGTGTTTATTATGTAGTGAGATCATTTCATTTGTTGCAAAGAGATGTATGGAAGATAACAAATTAGATTTCTCTTTAGAGGAGATCGAGGAGCTTGAACATGACATCAATAGTTTCCAATCTGCAATTGTTGGTTTTGCATTTCGTAAATTGTATAGAAATTCACAGAATAATACTTGGACAGGCTCCTTTCCACTTTGTTGAAATGTTTTTTTAAATGTAATAACTATTGTGAAATTGTGCCATAGTGTGCCCCCATATGAAGATGAAGCATACATAGGTATGTCTTTGACTGGTAGTAGTTGGCCAAGGTCACCAAATAGCATGATTGAGCATCCACCAAAAGGCAACTGGTTATGTGAGGGGAATGCTTCATGCAACCTCATGTCAATGCACTGCAACAACTTTGGACTAATGAAACTCATTTCATCTATAAGAATGTAGCGAATGAAATACATTTTTTCCTAGAAGGTTGCAAGTGCTTATCCTTGCAAGGGGGCATATCTTTTATTGGAATGTGCAATGCATAATGAATTTTTGATGCTTCTATGTTGAAATTCGTGACACCTATAGGGGAAAGAAGTAGTAAAGGGGGTTGGCTAGTTGGTGATGAACTCAAAAATATAGACTTGATGCATTTTATAAGGTGTGACTTTCTAGTTCCCACAGTTCCCTAAACAATTGTATTTAGTGGTGGTTGGAAAGTGTTGGGAGATAGGTGGGACACAACAATATCAAATGCTTTATGTTGTCTAGGGGATAGGTTATTATTGCATTTATCAGTGGGAAAGTAGGGGAGTTGAATGGTTGGGTGAGTTATGTCTATAAATGTGGTAGACATCATTTGGTGTAGTGGGACAAGGAAAGGAGATCCCCAATCATGGTTCAAGTCTATTTCATGTAGACCAACCATGTCAAGTTCATTTAGATGTAATGGAAGTCTAGGATGTTCACTTGACAATACTTTTCATTCATTTTGGTTGGGCTCTTGTTACTCTTACCCCTCACTAGAAGTTGTGTCTAAGTCAATTGTTGGATCAGGTTCTACTGGGGTACGTAGCACGTTCCATGGATTGTACGTATATAATATCCTCTCCCAATTCTCCACAATATGAGTAGTGGATGGTCCAAAATCATTATGAATGTTATGAAATGTTTGGAAGAGTAAAATTTCAATCAAACAAAATTCATGAAAGAACGAGTCATCTCTTGTAGGGATTGTTGTGAACCATGGAGTGACACAAATAATTGCTTTTGTAGATCACAATTTTCATTGATTTAATTTGTGTGATGCTCTAAAGGACCACTTTTGTGTCACATCAATAAGTGGTATTGTCTCAAGAAAGGTAGGGCACTCCATGTAAGCTTCAACAGAGGATGTGGATGTTGATGTGGATGTGGGGTGAGATCAAAACATGTTGAAAGTTTTGAAGGTTAACATTTAAAGAAACAAATTTCCTTCTAGATAGGGAGAGTGGTAGTTTTAGTAGAAGGTGGAAACTTTCCTGGGCTCCAATATCATGTTTAACAAGGCTGTCAACAAGCATTTTTTGAAAACCTATTAGTGTTGGCTTCTCAGGGTCAAAGGTGGTTGAAATGCGAGAAAGTATTGCATGGTATGATTCAGATTTGCTTTCAAGTTTTGTTCCATATTTTGCAATATATTTGAGGAATGTATCAATTGAGAGAACTAGTTGGAAATCTACATTGGCTCTCCATATAGAAAGGACTGTTGGGTTGTGAAGATTCAAGTGATCATCATTGCGAGTAGGTGTGTGTTTGGCTTGACCAGTTTTGATAGTTGTAAGGCTTGATTTATCTTGCATGTTCCAAGGGGATTTATATTGAGACATTCAAGAGATGTCCCTTTTTCTTAACAAACATGTTTGCAAGGTACACTTTGTGTGGCATTGAACAAAATTAACTAGCTCATTATAGTCAATGGAAGGATTGGACAACATAATCATACTTGTGTTCATAAACAAGGGTTATCAAAAGTAGATCAGGGAAAACTTTGGTTTCTTAATGGAAGAGGGCGTGGCTTCCATGTAGAGACATATTTGTCGATGTAGTCAATTGCATTTTGTACTGATTGACTATTATTCCATTACAGTTTGGAAATTTTAGGTACCTCCTTCAGCCAAGTAAAACCATGGATATGTGTTGATCCTCTGTGTTGCCATTCATACTTACCCAAAGAGAGGAAATTTATGAAGTAACTAAAATAGGAACGTTATATAAAATTATGGAATGAGAAAATTTGTACATGTACCAATAATCTGTTGCACAAAGAAGTTTTTCCAAGACCTCATGAAAAGCAATAAATATGTGGTGCATGTAAAGTGCAGTAAGGTGTGGATTTTGGACCATATTTTGTAGCCTCCACCTAGAAGCTGATTAATGGTAGACGACATGAAACTATGCAAGTCTAGCCATTTAGTATTTGTTGTACTAAGGGTAAAAATGTGTTGGGAAACCAATTTGAATGACCATGTCTAAAATCTCACCCCTATGTTGGTTCCAAAATGGTTTCGTACTGCATATTGATGATCCAAAACACATTAATTGGTCGACTAGTTTGTCATCAAGGAGGTCCTTTAGTCTTTGGAAAAGGTCAAAGATTGTTGATGGTAGATGAATATCTGGATGTTTGTAGACAAAAAAAAATGTTGTTGCTTGTCTTCGATGACACATGATTATATTAAGGATGAAGTATCTAAACCTTTCATGCTAACCAAACCTATTATCATTGTACCTTAGAATATGGAAAAGATATTCATGTAGCTTAACTTCTTTCATATGTTGTTGATTGAAGATTCCTTCACCTTTTGGAAACAAAGTAGGGAAGGCCATCACAAATAAACCTTTGGTGGTGTTCATTTATGGGTGATAGAGAAATAGGCAACCAATTAAGGGTAGGAGTTGGTTGTCCTTCTCCTAGGTGCAACAAATCACACAAATCTTCAACCTCTCTACATGTAGGTGGGAATTTTTCCACAAATGAGGATGTGGTTTGCATATTTTCTTGCAACAAGCCATCATCTGGAACATTTGGTTGCATGAATCTTTCTTCGATGGGATTATGATTTAATTTGTAGCATATAGAGGATCAGAGATTTTTTGTGGATGCAATAGGAAAGCATGACAAAGATGACTCATTTAACTGTGCACATCTTTATAATAAGGGACATTATAGATCTTATATAGTAATTCCTCATGAACACATCCTCTACTAACATAGAAACTATATTGTTGAGAGTCGAGATTTTTTTTATTTGCTATGAGAATATCTAGATCATTTATAAGCCTTGGAAAGTAAGTTGCAATTGTACATATATTTTGAGGGAAAAAA